>UZAM01008047.1:5345-16964 GCA_900618415.1 Soboliphyme baturini
GTTGACGTAAATAGTGAATCAAGGACCATATGACTGTTCAGTCAGACAACTAATCGGTATCTCCTTCTGTGCATATTTGTTAAATGTTTTAATATAAAATTTTTAATTTTTGACTTCCTCGTTAGCGTTGTTGCAATGGCAGTTTCCTTATAATGTCTTCACACCAATCTTTCTTAATTAGAATTTGATAGATCAGTCGACGTTTGATCGTTTTATAATTGCTGGTTTATCAATTGTTGTTCTGTGAACTGATACAATGAATTTGCCCCAGATACTGATAAGATTTGCTGCCCTTCGTTTTTTCGTTTCTACCTATTATTTTGTCGTTCCGTTTTTGGCGTTACTTGGGTCAATTTAGAATCATTTTCACTACGCTGTTCGTCTCCCTTCAGACCTTCAGATTGTTTGCTACATTTTCTTCCTTTTCACTAGGCGGTTAATCAGTTTTTGCTTTAATTCTTTTGCATTACCTACGTTACGTGTTTCTTTGTTATTGTTGATATTTTCTTTGCTTTCTATCGTTCATTTACTTAGTACACTATTTTAGGTATCTCGCTATTTTGGTTGGCGCTGTACTGACAATACTTGTCCAGTCTTCAAGTGTGTTCACTTCAGCTCTTACTCCCTTGGTCGGTCTTGGAGTGCTTTCGGTTGAAAGAATGTACCCACTGACTTTGGGTGCAAATGTCGGTACGACTTTCACAAGTATTTTGGCAGCTTTAGCCAGCCCCCCACATACGCTCGCTAATGGCCTGCAAGTTTCGATGTGCCACCTTTTTTTCAATATTACTGGAATCCTGCTATTTTACCCGGTTCCCTTCATGAGGAATTTGCCGATTAGTTTGGCGAAGCTTCTTGGTAATAAAACTGCAAAATATCGTTGGATTGCAGTACTCTACATATTGGTAATGTTTTTTCTGTTTCCAGCAGTCATTTTCGGATTGTCTATGGCAGGAACTCATGTGTTAGTCGCAGTTGGCACACCGTGCGCTCTTCTTTTGTTGCTGGTTATTGTCATAAACATTTTTCAGCACAAAATGCCACGCTATCTACCGATCTGTTTGCGAGACTGGAACCGTCTGCCAAAATGGATGCACTCTTTGGAGCCGCTTGACCATATAATTTCATCTGTCATTACACGTACCCAGAAATTATTTCTTTTTCCCAACTGTGGATGGAGTTGCTGCCGTTCTCCTGACACTGCTCCTAAAAGCATCGCAGTCTCTGAGTCTCGTACAAAACTGCTGTATTCTAGTCGAAACGTTAGTCGTGTGCCAAGCATAAGCAACTCGCCATCAAGATCTGCCTCCAGATTGGTCATCCAGGATGCCACTGCTGTTGCTGCTACAGATGGTGGCTTAAATTTCAGTGCCAAGCCTGGCCCTGAACAAACGATGTTTTGATTTCGACCTGCCGCTGTGTGCTGTGTTCAGATTTGGCTGCATTTGTGAATTCTGGCGTAATTTCTGTCCTTGAAACAATGAAATTTGGATTCTTCAAATGAAATTTCATTTTTTATTGTTTTGCAATGCAAACATGAAAAAATGCAAATATCTGACATCGTTAGTGTAGTCTTTTACTTTAAAATGACAGCTGCAGAAATTTAGCGTTGTTTGTCATTCGTGTAATTAAGAGAAGTCAGCGTCTACACTGCAAGTAGTAATTTAATAAATTAAATAACAAATTATCACGACAGAGTTACTTCTAGGGGCAATGTCTTTTCTGACAAAAAATGGGCAGCGAAGTTAATTTACGCTATTTAATAGCTACTGAATCTCGAAGAATAGATGATGAAATAATTGTTCTGTTCTTGTTGAAATGTGCACTTTACAAATTTTGTTGAAGTTCTACGAGACAGACGCTGGGAGAGTTAAATAAGCATTGTTCAGTATGCTTCTCATCATTAGACTGTGGAGGACTACTGACTGATTCCGAAATTTTAAGGTCTAGATGTTTTAACTGCTTCTGACACTGCTTTCAGTGTGTGCATCATCTTTTGTATGAACATATTTAAACGAAAACCTGGCCATTGGAATACTACATGTTAGGAAATGAAATATTACTCTCTTTGTTGGTGCTTGAAGATTCCGCAACCTTCGAATATGGGAAAGCGCTGGCAACGACGGATTAATATGAAGCAGTGTTTTCATGCCAAGTAAAGTTGGTACGCTGGATAATTTCTAGATGTTTAACGTGTTTTACTAGCAGGGTATCTGCATTGCTAACTTGACTGGAAATGTTTAGCAGCGAATCCATTTTAGGGTTTCGCATGAAACCTCCGTTCATGTGTTTCAGAAATGCTGACTTTCGGTTATTGGACGAAAGGAATTTTTACATCATGGAAAGGCCGTTCTCGCAGTTAACACGTCTTCTGATAACCTCAGAAACTATGCACTGGTCAACTGTATTTTATGCCGCGAGGCTCTGGCGATGTTATATTAATGAATATGTTACGAAGAAAATGAAAGAGGACAGAGTCTTGTACGAAGCCATGATATTTTGCCGTTCTTCAGTGTGGAAAAGGCTAGCTAAAGAAAGTCTTATAACAATAATATAGTCTAATGATCAGAACTACCCGCGTTTGGACTGGTGCCAACGATAGGGTGAATGGCGAATGTAAGATCTTTGACTTACAGTGTATGCATCTGAAGGATTGATTTTTCCTGTTTTCCATCTTTTTTAAAACACGTAGCCTCAGAAGCTTGACCATAAAGTTCATAAAAACTAGCGTAGGAAGCGACCAAGATTTATTAATGATGAGACCATGCCACGAAATGAAGATGCAACAGATTCATCAAATGAAACATTATCTAAAGAAACGAAATACTGAACAGCAGTTCAAGGCGTAAGTCGAAGCGAAATTTGAGATTCGCCCTACATCTGAACGAAACGTACAAAACTTGTCATAAAGCCTAAGATCAGGATTATTATTAAGAAAAAGCGATTGATCCGTTTGGTACAGATGGATTGAGCGACAAGCGCAGAAAAAGGATACCTTGAAAATGCACAAAGATTTCTGTTGAAAGCAGTGCGCTTCAACTCCACTGCAGGTGCGGATCGATACCTGCAAGAAACCCATGATAAATGGTAATACGAAGAGCAACTAAATCGCAAAGCAATTTAGGGAGTTGCAGAATAGTGTGACCAGCTGCAGCAGATCGTAAAACAAAAGAGCGAAAGGACCGATTACCAATGCTTCATAAGGATGTTCTAGCCATTAGAACGACGATATGATAAAAGTTTGTGTCGGTGATTGCGTAGCTTCTTATTTACAGTTAGTCCGGGTTAACATTTCCACCTGTGAACCTTGATCTTCCAAAAATGAAACTAACGAACGAACATGGTGCAATCGTTATTGGTACTAATTCGAAGAATAAACTAAAACAATGAAACAAGTAAAACAAAATTTTTTATTTCGCGCTACTTGGATTGGATAGTCAGGTGCAGCTAGGGCGACATGTGAACTAGCGTACGATATACAAAAACAATGACGTTGCTGCTTGCAGACGGCCTTGTTTTATTTGCATTTTCTGAAACTAATCTCCAGCGCTCCCTGGAAATGTTCCCTACCGAACCCGGCGTGGTCGGCATGCATGTAAGCATATTTTAAACTTAAAGATTAGTAGTATTTTGTTCTCCTGTCCGTTGCGTTTTGCACATAAACAGACTAGCAATTATGCAGGTAGAAAAATTCACTAACTCTTAAAAGTTCACCGGTTATAAAAAATGAACGAAATAGACCACAGAATTGGAACTGCCAGTGGCGTTCTGCAGGAACTTGCCTAATACTTTGTAACAAAGGCAGAAATGGGTCTGTAGACTAAGCTATCTATTTTCAAGAACATCGTCATCCCCAGTAATAAACGATGCTCATGACTGAAAAATTCCGAACTGCGATAAAAAAAATGACTTTCTGGGAGGAATCGCTGAGCCTACTCGCTTCGACATGATCCGAAGTTTAGGTATCTGAGCGAAAGATAGGGAGACAGACAGTGAAAGAGACTTGATGTGTCGCAGATTAGGCTGCTCATACAGATTGAGAAGTAATAGATGCTACGGTTTGTAGAAGTCCTTTGAATGTTTTCAGAAAGGGAACAGATGCTACTTGCTCAACGGACCGATCGAAGATTTCGGGAATGGCTAAGAGTATCCTACAGCAAACCAGTGACTCGAAGGACTTTCGAGTTATCTTCTGCCAAACCAACAAACCGGCAGATAATGGCGCACGTTGGAAGCACGGTCTGGCGTTTATTTCTGCCACCAGAAAGAATAAGCGCTCAGTAGAATTAATTGGCTACGCTTTCCTTTATTGCCATCTTGTATATGTGATCTACGCGGAGATGTAAACAAAGTAGATCAATGCGAAGATTAATTATTATCAGAGGGCTCACTACTCGTTCAGAACGGAGGTAGAATACAGAGCGATGCCATTACGGCGCGTCAGTTCCACCAGCATTCGGAACATACAGTCAGAAAATTGTACATATCCTCATTCAGACGGACTGTGCGAAATTCCAGTAGTGAGACGGTACACTACCAACTGTAAATAGTTAGATTCTTGTAAAGCAAACCCCAAGACTGAAATTCTGCACCACTGCAATGGAACCCTGTTTTGTCAGGGTAGACTTTATAACTCGTGCTCAAGTCGGTGTCGGAGCTGTTGTAGAATCCAACCTGGCTCACAGAGTAATTGAATCGAAGCCTGTTAAGCCGGAAAACTGACAATGCTCTGATTTGGCTTGTTGGGAGGGGAAGCTATGGCTTTGCTACATATGAATGCAAAATGGAAGAAGAATCAGTGTCCTTTTCGGTGAAATGGGAGGTGCTCTGAACGACGTGCCGACTTCGAAATCCGAAATCCTAATGGGCGACATGCTATTTATTTATCGGCAGCAACATTTAAGAGTGATAAGGCGTAATTGGGAGGAACGGAGCATAGCAATTCTAACAAAAACCAGACGAGGTTTCTGCGTTTTTGTGCAAATAATTCATCATGTAAAATGAACACATTCTTCCAGCATCGAAACTGCCTTTACCTGGTATAGAGAAATTTGTTCACATAAGTTGATAAACGATTTGATAATCGAATCCTCTGACTTGAGACGCTGTGCCGATGTGTGTGATACCAGAAGCGCAGGATTGTCACTTAGTCACCCCTTGTCATTGCCACTCGCCGGTGTAAAGGGTGTAACCACTTGAGAAGACCTTGAGCCAGAACGATCTAGTATTGTTATTCTTACGTCGTTGTTACCAAAAGACTGAAAGAGATAAAACAGAAGAGTAACCAAGATTTATGATGCCTAACTTTTAGAAAGAAACTCAGAGAATCAAATGGGAAACACTTTCTGCTGCGGATAAGATAAAGTAACAAGCATTGGACAGATAACAATGATAAAGATTCACGGGAAAATGAGTAGAAGCTTTTTGAAAGTGGATGACTCAAGGCTGTTGTTGTTTAAAAAATGGACTTGCGCCTGTTGATCGAGAGCGAACTTCCTTTTGGACAATAAAGATTCAAGTGGCTGTCAGCAAAAAATAGCCTGCATTCAAGAGGAGATTTGGCAGCATAAAGCCATCGATACGAATGCGGTATGAATAAACACACGAAATTGGGGAAAATATGAACTGGTGCTGGAGTCGTATTTTCAGGTGGTAAACAAAGCATTCTGGCTGATGCTCCGATCTAAGTGTATTGAAGCTAGTAGTCAACGTCTTGTTAGCCACAAAAATGATGAATTTCAGCTATAGAGAAAGCGCTGAGGAACTTCTCATCCGGGAGTAGGCGCAGAAAGACTCGCGTTACGTGTCTCAAGTATCGGATATTAATCTCACAGCAGGTGAACTCGCGGAAGCTGTTAAAAGAGTGACTTGAAAAGTGACGGGTTGTTGGAATGGATAAATCTAATTTAAAATAGGTAATTAATGCCTTTCGCGAACAAGTTAGGTTGTAGCTAACACCAATCTGTCACACTGCAATGACTAAGGGAAAGGCACCAGCAGATTGGAGAATGGAATTTAGCAAGTTTGTTAAATATGTTAGTTCAAGGGGAGTGATTCGGAAATTCAATTTAACCGTTCCTTTCAAAAAAGGTATACGCGAAAATGTTGGAAAACAGTTACCGCGAAACGGCTAACTACGAGCTCCAAATGGAACGATATGCCCTTCGATTAGGGCGAAGCACTTCACCCTGCGCCAAGCAGTTGAAAAATTTTTTTTGCTCGTTCATCTGGTTGCCTTGCTTCGTAGAACTAAACGAAGTCTATGACCAGATTGCACGGCATCCAATCACTATTTCTTGATAGCAGGCATTGCGTCAGAGTAAATGGCGTTGAATCGAGACCTTACAACGTTGGTACTTGTCACCGTTAAGGGTGTATTCTGTCCCTCTTCAGTTCGTATTGTACACGCATGAGATAGTGACGCGCAGCCAGTCAACGACGAGCATATCAGCATGGAAGATAAGGAGATGATAAGTTCGCTCCTTGCAGACGATTTTGTTTTGCTGGCATCTGGCATTCCGAAGTTTAATTCCAGAGCTTTTTTGGAAATAGGGTGCTGTGTGCGATGTGATAAACATGCTTGTGAATCAAAAACCAAAACCAAAGCCTTAGTGCATTTTCGATTTCCAGTACAGTGCGTTTTACGGATTAACGGAGGAGCAGTGATCATTTGGAGAAGTCAAGGTATGTGGGAATTGTGCCTACTGTTAATGGAAGATCAGATAAATAAATTGACCGGCGAATAATGATGCACAACAGTGTTTTCGTAAACTCTCTTGAAGCATTGTAACTGCAGCAGAGCTGAGTTTGCGAGAAATAATCTCTATTTGTTAAGGTGAATATTTATCCTGACACTTAACTATGGTAATAGCTGTGGGTCATGAATGAGAAACTGCAGGGGTAAAACCAGATGAAACGGGCTTTCTGAGACAAACAGCAGGAACTACGAGTGTGAGCAGAGTCCGGAGTTCCGATATCTGAGTAAACCTCATTAAGAAACTTCTGTTTCTGCTTCATGAGCTCTCTGCGGCTGTGCCTTTTTGTGCCCATTTAGCGAATGGTTTGTTATGGGAGAGGAACAGATATTACTTGCTTCGCTGTCCTGTTGAAAACTTTGGGGAAGTCCAAGAGTACCATGAAGCAGGTTCTTAGATGGACTATGCCGAAATATCCAGTTGTCCTCCGGCAAGCCGTCATTGTCCTTATCTGTTCATATATTGGCGGATCTTTAATAACTCTGGTAAAGCATTGCGGAGCTATATAGTGAGAGAGTCTAGTTCTGACGAGAATTTCATTGATAGCACTGCTCTTCCCTGTTGCAGAGATGCTTCTTTTAGAAGGATCGCGCACGACGATTATCATACAGTCGTGACTGTTTTAACCGTACTGATAGCTATAATGGACGGCGCTTCAGGCAAACCGCCGATTTAGTTCTTTTAAAGAAACTGTGCTTATATGAGATACCAGCAAGATTGCACGATCTGAGAGAATGTATTCCTTGTTTTGAAGATCACGAGAAATAATTGGACCTGCGAAGTAATGACTAGAGGAACTGGACAACAGAAAGTTATTGTTTTAACCGCATTAGTCTAAGGATGGATCTGCAGCTGCAACAGTTGCTGCAGTAGAGTAACTCATTCCGTGACTTCGAGAATATTGCTTCAGCAAGCTCGTCATAGCTGAGATTGCTGCTCAAAATGACTGTCTGCAATCATTGAAACGGAGTGAAACGTCCGTATGCGCTTCTCAATAAACTGTTTGACCATTCTACTTACTGCGTAGTTGAACCATTTTGAGTAGAACTATAATTTTTTTACATTAGATTTTGAGTGCATGCCCAATCAATGTTTAATTGCACACTATATTCCAATATTTCGTATATTTCAAATATTTAAAGAGGAAACAGTCAATTTTATTGTGTGAGTATAAGAAGACTTTATACTTTTATCTCAGAAAAGACTTTTTCGGCCATACTTTTCCGTAAATTGAGAAAAATAAGCAGTACTGTATAAAGCATTGGCGGTTTATTTCAATATACTCCTCTTCGTGTTATTAGGTTCCACTTCAGTACAGCAACTGAGAACGTCATGATGACTATTCCACAAGGGTGTGAAGCGTAGTACATACTCTTTTTCGTACCGTACTCTGAGTCTGACTCTCAGGCGTGTAAGGCGATGTCGAACGAACGCGGCATCACGTGATGCGTCGTCTTCAGTGCAGGCCATTGAACGTCTAGACGTGCGTGTCTGGGGTTGTAATGGCTTTTTGCACTGTTGTCTGGGCCGGTTATCGATTGATCGATCGCGTGGTCAGCGGCAATGCACAGAGTATAAAACGCTGAATCGCAGATACCACACACCAGTGTTAGTGTGGCGTTCGTTAGAATAGGCATAGAGAACGGCAGGTGGTAGTCAGAAGAATAGTGTAAAGACTGGACCATGGTTTTGTTGGCTGATTTGCTGAGTCTCTGGAGGTTGTGTTCTAAGTTTCGGCGCCGTTTGTGCGCTCCTCGTGCCGGTCTTCTTGACCGCTGCGTTTCCTCGGTCTCCTCATCGTCCACCACTGCGCCGCCACCTCAGGATGAGTTAAGTCGACTTGAATATAGTATCGTAAGTAATAACTTGTTACCGTTTGGTTATTGTATATGTTCACCGTTTTGTTTGCTTTTCTAGGGCGTTCTGTTGAATCGTCTCGAACAGCATTCAGATGAGGTGGCATCGCATCTCGAGGAAGAGGTATGTACAGCAGTGATTTGTATGGCTTCAGACAGTGATCTTTTTGACTGCATCTTATAATTACCCCATTTGCTCTCTACTGCGTTCATCTGCAGTCAATCTACAGTGGTATCTGTCTTATTATTTACATCTGTTTGCCCATCCATTTGTTCCTGTCTGTGACCTACGGCGGCCAACGACGTAGGAAGTTAAAAAGGAAACATGTCTGTACTTTTTCAGCGTCGCGCCCGCTCGCTATTCAGCTGATCGACGCGACGCTTTGTCACGCGATGGCACGAATGGCATATCTTTTTTCCGTTATTGCCTGTTGTCGTAGTCGTCGTCGTCACTTGGTTCATTGTTAGTTGTTGTGTGCATTCATCTTAGTTGTTGTTCTGTTGTAGTGCGTCGTTTGCATGAGCAGCAAGGCATCAATGCAGACATTCCCGTGCTGCCACATGGTGCTCTGCCGGCGATGCTTCATAAGGACCATTCAGGTATGCGTTGTGTATATGCACCACGCAGTTCTCAAAAGTTTGTTTCTTTTACTCAGCTTTTTTGCAGACAGCCTTGGCTGATCGCCAGCTGCCCCTTCGTTGTGTCATTTGCCGCAGTCGTGTGGTTCGTCTCCGTCAAAAACTTGCTCGCTGTCGAGTGGTCATCCGGACCCAGAGGGTACCTCCCCCTCAGACCGACGTTGAACGCTCCTGACACGCACTTCCAAACTGCTGATCGATCAATCGCAGTCTGCGGCCATCCGCAAGTGCTACGCTACGCACCACCGCAGAAGTCACTGATGGACTGAGCAATCGCAGCGCCGTCTAACGGCTGTGCACTCATGGTTCAGCAACCACTGTCACAACTTGCAGTCTGACTGCTGTCGGGTGTGTGTATATTCCGAATACGGGGAAGTGCTGTTTTGCACATCCACATTGTTTTGGGACGATAAACGCTACTCTTTTTGTTATGACAGCGAAAACGATGATCTGAAATACGCCAACGACTGATTTACTATTTCTGTGATGCAATGGGGTGCACTGCGCCCCTACCTGTTTGACCATACGTTCGTTCGCTTTCGACAAGAAAAGCTAAAGGTTGCTGTACCACTGATGATAGGAACCGACGACAGAACTTGTATCTTCACTGTTGTTTGCACTATAAATGCGCGGCATGTACTATGTATTCCTTGTACCTGTGTACCGTATGAATATTGGGCGTTTGCTCGCTTAGGGATTGAATCAATAAACGTTTTCTTACATCCTATCTTCCGCATATTTCCGATGTTGATTTATATATTCTCACTAATTTTTTATCGCTTTTTAACATCCCCATATCGTTTCACTGCTAAGGTATTCGGCAAGCCTTGAATCAGTCAAAATTGCGTTACTTTACTCATTTACCCGTTCCATGCTCAGCGTCGTTTGTCTGCCTCTGATGCGAAAACAATGATCAGCGTCATCCTGTGTTTTGTTTACAGAGACGATGGCATTATTTGCAATATTTTGCACAGATTTTCGCCGCTCCAAGTGGCGGTAATACTGTTTTGCTCTTCGTTACTTGATTTTGTCTATCGAGCATCATGATTATCTTTCTGACTATCCGTCATTCGTAGCTCTTCGAAGCCTTACTGTTTTCGACGATAAGTTGTTGCGATCGAGCATCACAGATCGCTCTATACGAATATGAGGATAGGTGCCGAATGGACATTTCCTTATTTTTATAAAATGAAGAAACGTTTCCAGCTCATTTCGCTCCACTCTTTTGCATCTGCGTGATAAAATGCGCATGCATTGAGTTCATGAAGCAACAACTAGATCTTGATTAGAAATAGCACCAGTCGATATATCGATGGTCTCATTGCAGAACTGTTAGTTTTTATCGAAGCGAAAGAAACAAACGAAGGCTTTTCAGCTCGAAATCGCGTTATTTATAGTAGAACTGTGACGATGATAACGTATCATTGTGTACCGCACTGTTTCTGTTGATTGTAAATTGTCAGATTTTTCTGTGCCGGTTTAAATCACTAACAGCTTTGCTGGAAATGTGGTAATGGAAGCTTCGAAGTTACGTCGGAGCTGTTTCCAAATTCTTTTCCGCTGCGCATAAGTCAGTCAGTCAGTTTTCATGGCAGCTTATCCTTTCAAGTCGCGGAGAAATATGCCTCAGTCATTGTCTCTAACATTCCTAAATATGTATCAGAGTTTGAACCGAGTCCAGAGCTGTGTGTCCAGACTTACCCAAATAGACTCTTGCAATTTGCGGGCCTTCCGCCAGGCCGTTGGGCCAGTAGTAGGTGTTTCGCCTTGTTTTATAGTTATTTCTATTATTGCCCAAACCATCACAGCTTTAACTTTTCAGTAGAGAGAAACAGCGGCTGTAATCTAACGATCTCTCAAACATCTGTACTCCAGATCATGTCGAAATGCGTGAACAAATAAATTCATCTCAGAATGCCTTTTTAGCTGCTTGTTTCCGAATTGAAGTTTCTTCAATCATGGTCCACGAATCGTGACCATAGGTATGCACTGGAATGAAGATCGACTTGAGCATGGAGAATTTAGTCTTCAGCCTCAGCTCTGCTTTAGTTACAGTAGTTCGGGAACGCCACTGGCTACTCCAATCCGTCCATCGATCTCTTCCTCAAATCTTCCATCACTAGGAAATCAATTCCGAGGCATTTGAACTTCTCCACTTACTCCACTGCCTCTCTGTTAATCTGAAGAGAGCAACGGGCAGGAAAACGAGAAAGCACTAGGCTTTTCGTTTTAGATGCGTTCGCACGCATGCCGGTCATCTCGCACTCGGCTGCGAACCTTTCTAAGGAACACTGGAGACCAGTTTCAGAAGATGCTAATAAAACAAGGTCGTCTGCAAACAGCAACCTTTTCGACTTAACATCTCCTAT
>UZAM01008050.1:11099-22949 GCA_900618415.1 Soboliphyme baturini
TCGTTGTTGTTTGGGACGACGCTCCCCTGCATCATATAATCTACTAACATGTTGAATAAGAGAGGTGAAGGTACTTCTACTTGGCGCAATCAACTACTGATGTTAAACCGGCTCGATGACTCGTCTGTTCTGATGGTGCTTTTAATATCTCCGCACAGCCCTTTCAACAGGGTGATCACCTTCAGCGGCACTCCATAATTGGGGATGGTTTCTGAGACCGCAAGGAGGTCGAGGTGGTATCGCTCAGCTGTAAGGATGTCACTCAGCTTGCCGTCTCCGTTTAACGCTCGCACGCTTCAACAAGCGATATAGATCTTCTCTTTGCTGATGCTGATCGGCTCAAGGTCGAATTTCTCGGTGTTAAACGTTCGGATCTGTGGGTGTATTTCACTCATCGCACAGGCGTCGCGTAACAGGGTCTTTAGAGAAACGAACCGTGCTACCCGGCCGCTCGCGTAGGCGTACAACCGAACAATTCGATGAACGACTATTAGTAACAAAGGTCCCGTTTGAAGATATTAAAGCCGATGAAATTGTAATAACTGTTATCTTATTGTAACCCTGTCAGCACATCTGCATCTATGCTGCTACACGCGTTTTCCAAATAACTTTTCTCTTATAAATGGGAACAGAGTGACAATAAGATCATCGGAAAAACAGCGCCAAAGCGAGTCAGTGAAACGCAATGATGACAAGTTTCATGAATGAATGCCGAGTCTTTCCATTTTCAATCAACGACCTTGAATGACGGGAATATAACAATCTTACTTATGTTTACTTCTCTGCGTGTCAAATTGCATATACCAACGAAAATATCGTCCGTACCTTAAACAGATAACCGAAAATGGACGACAACGGCCAAACTTTAAACCGTAAAACAGGCGAAAAAGAAGTGACAACAGCAACATGCCAAAGTCAATTTATTGAAGTGAAATTATACATTTTCTACGTGACGGTTTATTTTAAGTGAGAATCATTCGTTCTTTTTCCAAGCTGATTCTTTCTTTCAGGTAGAGCTTCATCGTTCATTCCTGTTTTTATTTTCTTCTCCTGAAAATTTCTGTTATCAACTTGGAAAACCTGCTCTTCACATGCAATCATTCAGTTTCCAAAATTATTCAAGGCTTCATGTCTCTTCTTCCGTTCCAGTTGCTTCGGTGCAGCTATCAGCGTTGCCCCTTTGCATATGTTCCAGGCTGTCTCTACTGATATATCGCTTGATAATTAATAAATGATTTGAATCTTCACTAACTGTGAGATTACTTTGTATGCTTCAGATACTTCCATACATGTCTACTAGACGACTTCCACCTTTGGGCCTGATTTTTGGCTGCAAATCGAGGATCAGAGATTTAGCTTTAACCATCACTAACTAATGGTCGCGCCGCATTCAGCACTTCTATGCATGCATACATCTTCAGAGCATGCTCGATGATTAACGGCGACGAGAAAATTGCGAAATGTTTCCTGCTAATGCGCTATGGTAACGTCATGTTATATAAGGCATTGAGTGTGAGGAAACTATGCATCGCCAATAAGTTGAGCTGGAAATAGAGCAACTTAGAGATGACAGGTTTATCTGCATTTAAGACATCCAATTTATTTGCATAAACGTAACTTCAAAGCAACTGACAGCAATGTTCGGTTTCGTGTTGCTTTGATCTGACTAAGCAGTTGTCTTGGTATAGTAACAGAGGCATCGTCTGGCCTAAGTCGTATCAGTGATCTTTGTCATTAGGGCCGTGTCATCAGCGAACTTCAAATAACAGCTGAATGCTCAAGAGAATCATCGGTTAGAGTGAAACGCTGAAAGGAACTAGGCATGAACTTTGAGGCATTTCACTGTTGTTTGATAATGCAAGCAAGCGACTTTCTCGCTTCTATAAACTGGAAGCAATTCAACAGCAAAGATGGAAACTGTTTAAGCACTTTAAAGATGAGTCACTTTTAGACTCTGATATGAAATGAACTGTCTTGCTAAGATGGTGCCAAATGCTAGTAAATAGTCCAGAAAAAGCGTACGAGCAATCCGCTCACCATGGAAAAGCGAACTGCCAGCCCTTTGAACCAGGCGCAAAGCTGTTTTGAAACCGAAGCAAGAGGTGGCCCAATTTTCTGCAGCAACAGGCTTTCAAGACGTTTCACAGCAGCTGAAGACATAGAGATTGATCGACTTAATAGATAGCGCTATTTCATATGTTTTACCTGTGTCATAATTTGAGAAATTTGCCATAAGTGATACACAGAAAACAAATATCTGTATGCACGACTATGTGCACCTAAGCAACCAACGTTAGGACAGTAGAAAAAATGCAGTCTAACCCGGTTGACGACGAAACACATAACTGTAAAAGGGCATTGCCCAGTGTCTTTGGTAATGCAGGCAGGGCACAGTTGGTAGATCAAGTAAAATAAACGATTCAAAGTTTGCGGTGTTTTCAAAAGAATGAAAAAAGCATTTAGTTCATTCAAGACTGTGTGCGACACGCTGCCGAAATCGTTCAGTTCCATCTCCAAATAAATATTTCAACAAACACCACACCTTAATATTCTATGGGCCTATGAAAGCCTCAATATGGAGGCGATTTAAAAAACTCTCCTGCGATAAACTTGCTTTGCTATGGATGACCTGCTTGATTACATTATTTCAAAGCCCGCTACATCCGTATCCCATGAGTTTAGCAAAACGAAAAGGCACCGCTAAGGTACGAGGCATATTTTTAGAGTAGGTAACAGCTTCCAAAAAAGAAAATTAACCAATGTATTCGGTCACAGCTCGAAGGAGCACGCATCGGGACTGGTATTCGCAAACACATCCTAATGTAGTTGCGATTTAGCAACAATTTCTTGCTCGACTGTCTCCCCCTGCTCTTTTTGGCCATCTGATCATTTCTTATCTATTATTCAACGAAGTAACGCCGAGGAATACAACACATAATGCAGCGATCAGCCGAAACTGAGGGAGTTTGTTTTCGCACTGAGAATAAAGACAGCTCCTTTACAAAAAATGACCCAAGGATGCTTCAGACCTGATACGGTAGTTCACTATGACTACGAGTCCCAGGCTGCTGAGAAACTGTCACTATGGTAAAACCATCAGCCATCACAATGATATAAACTTATGCCCAAACTGGATGTTTTAAAGAAAGATAGACAACAAATTTAGACACCGTTTGGGGTTTGGGTCCTGCGTGATTTAGACGCTAAGATGCCAGAAATGCACGTGACATTGCAGTTGATCAAATGCCAAAGAGCCGTAACTAGCTTGGGTGGTCCCTGAAACAATTGAAATCAATGCAGCCGTCCGACAGATCGTGAATCAGATCTTGGAAGAATTATGCGCCTAGTAAGAATGTTGGAATCAAGAGTCAGTAGCAAATGATCGGACACAAATCAGAAAACAGAATCCGTGAACCAAAGTGACAGCGAGCAAAGGACACGTTATTTTACGACCACAAGAATCTTCCCCAGAAAAAAGTGATAATAGAATGTCTTACTTGAAGAAGGACCAAGAGGGAAAGGCATTACTGTGTGTTTGCTCAACATCCAACATATGGTCGCTGCCGTCTGAATATCGCCAATCTTCAGGCAGTGATCAATCCTAAAGCACAATTTTTCTAAATTTACGAAGGCGATGAGACGAAACAACGAAAGACGAGCGTACAAGGAACGAACTAGCTTGCGACCGAATGGATGGAAGCACCAAACAATCTCTAAGTCCGGATCAAATGGCTGTTTTCCCGACGAAGCCAAGCACTTGCTCAAAACCAGCCACATCTGCAATGCAATATCTGTGCAAGGCATGACTGTAACATAAACAAAGTTGTAAGAAAAGCCATACCAAAAACAATGAGTAACAGTGGTGATAACGAGTTAAAAATCTGTTAGCGCTTAGAAATCGACTGAATCAGTGGATATCACAGCTGCACATCACAGAATCTTGAAGCTGATAAGTGAGAGAAATTATATAACAAAAGAATCAAAACTTCAAGAATGCAAAACAAATTAACAGAACAGAAAATTGAAGTCGTCAATAACGTTGAAAAAGGTTGACGTTCTACTAGATTGTTCCTTCGTTAAAATAATATTATTGACTTCGTCTTGAACTGAAAAATGGTTTAATTGAGCGCGGCCATGGTTCGGTAAAGATTTCGAATATTGAATAGCTAAACAAGCTATCTGGTTCAAATAATGTCGCACAAATTTTTCATGGTATTGAAAATATCAAACGGTACGGAGTGTTACTTATTTAAATTCTGCGTTTCTTTTCTTTTCTAAACTCTGCCGACAGGGATATTGTATATCTATGTGGTAAGATCTGCAAATAATTGTCAGCAAATATTTTATATTTACACTTTGTTATCTTCGCTCATCAACCGGCATCACACTGGATGCAAAGTCTGGAAAAACCAGATTTTTACTAGTGCAAGAAAAAATCTTACCTGATGGAGTTAACACTATTTCATCAGCTAATGTCGAAAGAATTTTACATGATATTGTATTTTAATTTTGCTGATTAGTACATAACTCAACCATATCACCTGCCATGGTGCTGTGGTCCGGCACCGAACTTCCTATGGGGTGCAAAAACAAGGAAGGATAATAAGGAGAAATCTCGCTTAATTTAGCTATTAGCCAAATAACATGCTTCCGACTTGGGAACCTATAACTTCTGTTTCCACTTGATTACAGTTTTATTGCTTACACTGCCGTAAAAGAGCAGAAATATTGGTTAGACCACCAAAATATGCTAATAAACGTTCAACCTTCCAATATCGTACACCGCAAGACCTATGGGGTAATTTACGAATTCCACACCTAGCGGCATTTGAAATTCTGTAGTGCTACCTGCACCTTCCATCATTTTGTTGGTAAAAGCAATATACTGCTTGCATTAGTGATAGGAGACGGCACTTCTTTTATGCGTTCACAGAACAAAAATGACTTCAAAATATGACTTGGTAGCCAGAGTGTGCTAATGTAGGCTTAACACTCACAAGACCGAAGTTCATGGCGTATTTCACTACCTCTTGATCCTACTGCATTACGCACGAAAGTTCTCAAATATTACTGAGCCGTAACCTGTTTAAAATGACCATCTAGGCATTTAGACAAAAAAGCATGAAATACACAGTAGAATCCTGCTGGGGAAGAGCTACATGCTGGCTTTGCGTTGCTTTTAGGTTCATTATCGTTCCTACTTCATTGCTTAAATGCTAAATATAAAACGGAGTAAACCTTAGTTAAGCAGTGATTCATTCATTGGTCATTAACCGCTTGAAAGACGAGAAACGAATGCAAAGAAAATTACTGCCTCATTCAGAGTAGAATTCAGGACCAGAAGTGAAGATCAATACACCAACGGCATGCTAACCTGCGTTAGATCTTTCCTACCAACTTTACTTGATGCTTCTGCAAATCTTGAGCAAAGAGAAGAAATGTCTTCTACAGATGAAACCCTATAATTTAACTGCGGTAACTTATGATGGATCACCGCGCTTGCTTATCAGCGCTACCTGTAAACTTCAGCCATTTCTTTTTTCACTTTAAAAAGAGAAGACGAATCATAAAGGAACACATCTGAAAAACTCTGGTCGAAGTCAAAGTACGAGTTACTCCTCGCGATGCCTCGTGAAAGATTGAGCAGTTTTCTTTTGACATTCTACAACATGGCAACAATACGAGATAAAGATCAGTGAACCAAATCAAGAGAAAATCTCATACCACCCATTCCCGTTGGTAATAGTACGACTTCAAGCCGAAGTCCATGCCACGAATATCGCGTGGAAAGTTTCCCAGTGCCACCAAACCTTGAGCAGTGGACAATGGCGCTGACGTTCCTGGTACATCTGCTCGGCCAAAGCAAACGAGTCGACCTGTAAAGCAGTCACCGAAATTGGATGAAACAGTGGTGCACCGACAAAACATCACCCTGACTTGAGGGTAAAGGGAAAACGGAAGTACAGCGCACTTTTTGGCCATCAGTACAGAAACCGATCCCATCCTCAAAAATCTTATTCAAATTTAATCAGGCGCGTTCTCGTAGACATACCTGCATTAAGTCTATGAAAATATATGTAAATCACCGGTTACCAGTATCTCATTAGCTGACAGTATTAGAGATATTACAGGTTTAGGATGTTATCCAAATGAACAGGGAGAACAATTCATGCTCTGGTATGCGATCTAATACTTTCTACCGTTCACCGACCGATATCTGGGATAAGAAAGCAAGCTTGAGTTATGGAGAAGGTGAACGTCATGAAACTAAACATGAAGAACGACACAAAAGATACATTTTTATTGAAAGACGTAAAGAATCGCTGCATGGTAAAAAACTAACTACAGTTTACATTCATGAGCATTGATATAACTTAATCAGTGAATAACTCCTCCCTAACCAGATTTTACTGTGTATGGCACCATATCCTGCTCCTAATTACGTAGGGAAACATTTAAACAAGTCACAGGTTCTACAGTATTTGAGGAACTGCAGTGTTAATGCATTTTGTTCCATTTTGTTGGCTAAAGCAAAGTCTTGTTCGTCATCAACGATGTTTCAGAAGTCAGTATTTGTTATACGCAAGAAAGTACTGCAATAACCACACAAACACGCGGGAAGCATCTATCGCTGCAGGTTCTCAAATAATATGGAGCTATTACGCATTTAAATGACACCATAGGCGACGGGAAGTACAAGAATGGTGCAATGCATGTCATTAAGTCTGGTGTAGGAGAAGTAAAGAACTTATAGACATACTCCAGCACATGAACCTGTATCAATCCGGTTTCAAGATCACTGAGAACACGATTAGCTTCAACTACCTGTCCCGAAGAACCGGGCACCGGTAGTGGCTGGAAATGGAACCTGGAGATCAATACTGGACAATGGGACATTGATCGGGTACAAGTTCGTCGGCGAAGAGTAGGATCGAAAGGAGCGGACGTTTATATCCTTCATCTAAAAGGAGCATGGCGGTTTGGCGTTAGGCAACCGTTATCAAACAATGAGAGTACTTGCTCAAGCGAAGAAATGATCTGCTTGATGTACAGCTCGAGCACACATGAGTTGGAGTTGGTGATGGAACACTGGAGCAGGTCCTAAAAAGCATCGATACGTCAGTATGGGAAATAGGCAGCACTGTAAAACTCCACAACACTGGTGATCACCTTAAGGATTCTTGCCCTGGCTGTACTTGAGATGGTAGTGTCGGTCAAGAACTGAATCGACACGTCAGCACAGTTGCGGTAGTTAGCAGAAAACGAAATGAGCAACTTAACAATGTCAGCGGCATGTTCGATCGTAAGCACGACGTTATGGTTCGCCCTGTCCATCTGTAAGAAACAAAATATCGTCAACCAACGAATGTTAAATGTCTTAGAAAGTTCGTCCGTTTCAACCTTCTCCACTTTAACGTCGGGAAGGTCAAGCGTAGTGAGAAAGGCGAATTCTTGGTCAATACATGTAGCGGAATCACGCGCGACAGGAATCGCCTCTTTCGACATAGAGGCACCAACGAGATCGGAGGTCATGCATGATAGTTCGTCACACACCGGTTCTTGACATCTTTTCTCAAAAATCTTTAAAAGCACATGTTACACAAGGAAACATTTTTCGCAAAAAATATTGATTAAATTAAATTGCAAGAGAGGGATTCAGAACTTTAGGTGTTTTTCTGAAATAGTTCCTGTCAGCTTTTTTGATGCATTCAGGTGGCTGCAATGCGTTCTGACCCACCTTGTCGTCGACTTGATTAGTAGAAGGTATGAGCGGTAGGTTTTAATGCATGGGAATAAATTTAAACAGTCAGAGGCAGTGTCGATGAATCAAAATGATGTTACCGCATAGCGTCAATAAAATACGACACCTGCTGAATCTTCGGCTTAATGTTCCATACGCGAAGAGTCTGATCTTTCGACAAGGTGAACAACAGCATGTCGTTCGAATCGTTGCTCTGCGTGCTGCGTTCAACAAACTGGCACATGACAAAATCAAGAATGAAATCAGTATGGCCGATGAAGTTGCGAACGGCTCGCGTCATCTCGCCAATATCCCAAAGAGTGGCCATTTTTCGGTTCTGATCCTCGTCTGGCACAGGAATGGTGACCAAGCCGGCCCCAAAAGGCTAAAAACTTCATCATTAACGATGAAATCGTTAGAAAATCATAATACCGCAAACTTCGCCTTCCAAATCGGATATGAGGTACTAAACTGATATTCGCACGCGACAACCTTAGACAAATCCCAAATCTACAAAAGCGCATTAAGCAAGCAAGAGATACAGAATTTCCTGGCCAACTCTAAGTGGCTTAATTAAATCACGCGTACAAAACCATGGCCTTCAGAGTGAAGCATCTATTTATTAGAAGTACCTAAGAATCCCTAATTTGACGGATTCAGAAACAGAAGTCATTACCAGGATGTTTTTACAATATTTCAGTTTTCGTCAAATTCGTGATGTTGGTTTCTGTTGAAGTCAAAGAGTAGATTAAAAATGAACGCACTATCATCAGTTACTACAGAACGTCACGTATATCAACTGGCATGTATGAATATGAAATCTTAACGTATTCTGAACACTTCGGTCGTGCGTTAAGCTACCGTTCTCTAAATATCAACAAAAGACGATTAATGAAGCATAGAAGATAGTCGTCTTCTGCATTCTTTAATTGACAAATAATGACGGACAACGATCATAAGCAAACCTATTACTACTAAGCCACAATGAATCCTACAATGAAGGAAGTCAGCGAAACACTGTAACACTTCACCTATCACTAAATATATCGATGTGATAGGAACGGTAGGTGCGATTAACAGACTTTTTGTTTATTTAATACGCATTATTATCATTACAGCACACTTTCAAAATGAAAAACGCTACGCCGCATTTGGAACACAGAACTGCAACATAGTTGCTGCAACGACCTCTGAGAATCTGGAAACTGATTATAGAGTCTGTTCCAATTCAACGTAGTCCTCCACAACTGCATCTCAATATTTCAAGGCAGTTCAGTTTCAGTAAAGTTTGTGCTGACTCTCGAAGATATTTTTGACAAAAATTTTCATTACTACAGAAGCTAGGAACCACCCACTTCAAAAAAATTGCGACATACTCTGTATTCCAAAATGATCAAAGAAAGCAAGCACGTAATGAAGAACACAAGGAATTTGCAGAGGCTGAATACAATTAAGTAGAAGGTGTGTGACGGCCACGCAAATCGTACCGCAGATGTACAGAACAAAAACATAGGAGGTTACTGAATTCAATCCTGAGAGCAAACTAGCTACCTACATATTTTTTAAGCATAAAAGGAATATAAAGTGACAGAAATGAGCGAACTCAATTCTTTTATCTAAACAGCTAAAGCTGTTTCGGGGTTCTAGGCTGTGACTAAGACAAGGATATCCAGAATAGAGATAGGATGAAAGGAGAACACATAACCTCTTTGCAACTTCTAAGGATGGCAATACCATTTTTCATCATGCCTGCGCTTACCGAGATAATCAGCTTGAACCTTTTGCATAAACAGAACGTTCCTGAGTTCTGATGTCCACTGCATCAGCAGATTTTCAAAACCATAATTAAAACGCGTTGGCTACCGAATCTAAGAAACAAAATCTGAAAGCTCACTCCTACGCTACCGGACCTAAGCCTAGATGACCCCGGAGGAGGGCTGGAGAACGTGGCGAAGTATCCGTAAAACTTAGCCACTTGTCCTTCTGGCATTGCCATCATCGAACATTATAACGGCTAAATCATTGCCAGAGTTACTAAGGGTCGTGTACGCTGTTCGGGGACTGAGGAATGCTTCAAAAAATCACTGACCAGAACCTGTTCCTCAAATTTTTGCAGCCGGAGCACATTAGCACAACCGCTGCGAAGATCGGCGAAACGACGAAGAAGATAACAATCAGCAACGGAGCTGCCACCCGGTCTGAAAGGAGGAAACAGACAGAGCGATGCAATTATAGCACATCAGAATATGCTCCACGACAGACACCAACAGTCATAGTTTACAGAAGGAAACGAGTATATACTCACTCAATGGGAAAGAGCGGAAGCTAGATGATGAGATTTCAAGGTACCAACTCGACAGACACTCTATCCAACGAAGCACCACGGCTCGTGAATTCTGAAACTCTGCGACCGGAAGCCGTTCTACTCAGGTGTCGACATAACGACGTGCGTTCAGGTCGGTGCTGGTGTTCTGATAGAACCGAACCCGGATGACATAAATACTTAAAGGAAGCCTGCCAGCGGAAGATTGGCAATCCTTCGATTGAAGCTAGAACCGACTAAAGCGTTGACCTTGTTAGAGATCTGCGAGTCCAGTTCAGAAGGACAATATGAGTCCTTCCTGGAGAAAGTGGAATGTGCTCTGTACGAAGTGTCGAATGAGGAGTCCTTCATTCTACTGGGCGAATTTAATATGCATATCGGAGCAGACATTAAAAGGTGGAAAGGTGCGATTGAAAAGAACGGAAATGGCGACCTCAACAAGCATAGCATGAAGTTGTTACGGTTTAGTGCAAAAGACTGTATATTATGAACACCTTTTTGGAGCATCAAAACATGCATCAGTATACCTAAGACAGGCAAGCTTGTGCACAGAAGTCGATTATCAATTTGATGATCGTATCGTCTGACTTAGGACGCACTGCAATGGATGAACTCGTTAAGAGAGATGCAGAGCTGGCAACTGCTCACCAAATCGTTGTTGGCACGCTACGCTGTAAGAAATGGAATACTATGTGACGATCTTGTGGCAGAAGTAACCAAAGAATCAAATGGGAAATATTATCTTCCGCAAATACGAGAGCAAAACTTGCACACAGTATCGCACGATGGTTTGAACAGACCCGCTATGACTGCTGATGTGGAAACCGACAGAGAGAGAGAGCAGAATAAGAGTTTCTAACCTGGAGATACCGCTTAATGCTGCAGATTCAAAAGGGTTGGCCTGCCGCCTGGAGGTGAGAAAACTTCCTGCTGGACACGAGAGTAACAATTGGTAGTGAAAGAAATGCCTTGCACGCAAAGAGCCTTCGACTCGATGCGGCATGTGGAAGCGCGCAAGGCGGCAGCAAAAGCAGCTGCGAAAGCCAAAGCTGATTCCTTAAAGAAGTTCGGCGTGGTGTAGGAATCGAATTTCCAGACGGTGAACCTGGCATTCTGGCAGATCATCAGCCGGCTCAAAGGTGAAAAGTAAGGTAGTCTAAGTCTTGAAGAACAGGTCTGGGCACAATGATACCGAGGATGAGGACATTCTTCGGCCACAGAGAGATTACTCTGAAGAACTCTGCAATCCCGAGCTACCGCAGGAACATTCGCCTGTAGAGCAGAAGCGAACGGATTTTACTATTTCTGTAGAGGAAATCACACAAACTACGAAAAGCTTCAAACAGAAAAGCTGTTGGAATTGACGAAATCCTCAAAGCAAAGGGCGAACAAGGTACATGCTGGCTTACACCTGTCTGTCCAACTACAATGGCTACGGGTAAAGAAAAGGTTGACTGGAGAAGGGATGTAGTAGTACCACTGTTCAAAAACGGAGACTAAACGGAATGCTACAATTATAAGGGCATTACCTTATTAAACTTTCAGGATAAAGTTTACGCAAAGACGCTAGAAAGGTGAAGCGGAATAACTGGCTTATGATACTAAAATAGCAGTGTCGCAACTGGCTCAGCAAAAGCACATCTGACTAGACATTCGCCACATGCTAGATTGTTAAGAAATCGTGGAAGTTCGCCAATCCGGCGTATATGTGCTTCGTTACTCTAGAGAAAGCTCATTACCGAATCCCGTGCAATAGTCTACGGGCACATCTGCGAACATATAGGAT
>UZAM01008057.1:0-10029 GCA_900618415.1 Soboliphyme baturini
TTGGAAGCACTGTCTGACGCGTCTGCCTCCGCGACCCGAAAGGAGAAGCGGCGATGGAAGATGATGATGGAAGACACTGCTAACTGTACCTCAACATCGTATCTGTGTTTTTCTTACAAAAAAGCAAGAGAAATAAGAGAGGAAAGAACGCTACCGTAGAATTATGCAACAGAGGAAAGTGTATATTCACGCTGGTCTTCTTCCATATATGTAGCATCAATACGTCTAGGTGTAAAGTTGCTATTTTAATTGTTGTAAAGTTCCAAGACTAATGAACACGCATATTGCATCTGTTCGCTGAGTTCCACTTATTATATTAGAATGAGGAGGGGGCAGAGGAGAAGTGAACACTGCTGAGATGATTTAGTGAATCGTTGCTGATAAGACCTCTGTGTAATATCTGTAGGCAATTAGTCTTCCTACGGCTTAGACATTAACCAAATTCTGTCATGAGTTCATTCTGATCTTCATTTAGAGATCCTATAGCTGTGATCTTAATCAGTACAAGTCTTCTTAAATCGCTTCTGATATTTCGTTGGTATCAATAACCATATAATACCGTGACAAACGGTTTCACAGTCACTCAATTAGTCACTATGGCTCAGACTGTTTAAACTTTACTCAAATACAGGTGTGTTGCATAGCCTGCTGAAATCAACGAATTATCGCAGTCTCATAGCGAAGATCATGAGAAACGAAACGGTCGGACGTAACCCCCTAATTCTGAAAAACGATGCTTCACCACATCCAGTTATCCCAAGGGCAACATGTTTAGTACATGAACATTTGCAAAGCTGTAAACGCTTTAAGCAATGGGCTTTTCGTTACGTCTCGTAGTCGTCGTTCAATAACTTGGCTATAGCAGTCTCGCTCAAAGCTTTACCCCGTATTTTTTTCCTATGCGGAAAAACAGCACCGCATGTTGGTACCGCTCAAACAGTAAACGTTCAATTTCGCAGTTCATTCAATTCAAGAGCATATCACATTGTCTTGCTTTATTTTACGTACATTTACTTCTACACGTTAAAACCTGAAAGTCAAACTTCGTAAAGTACTTTAAGGAGTATAAAAACAGACATGAAGATCGCCATTTTGAAAGCAACCGTATTCGATGTGCTCATGCACAGTCTCGTAAAACCTGCCTGCAGTCCTGAAGCTTCATTAAGTTTAGACAGTTTAAAGCAACGCTTTCCGTGCAGCGTCTTCAAAGAATCACCAGACCACGAACGAATAGGTTCCATCTTTCTTTGCTCGGAGAAAGCTATGAAATAAACTCAAAGAGCGGCGCCTCACTTAGTTTAATATAACGGCCCCAAAAGAGAACTGATTGAAATATTTTCGCAATCTTTCTTGCTTGGGAACCGTGCACTAGCCGCTGATGCATAGACGGTGAGCAATACAGAGTATGAAAACATTTAAAGTACTTCAAAGTACTTTGTACTCTTCGTCCCATCGTTCAAAGATCAACTGTTTGTTAACGTATAAATGATCACCGAAAACGAAGCAAAACGAAACTGCATGTAAAACGAAACTCAGTCGAACCCCAGATAACTGAACTACGTCACACTACACAACGTCTATCACGAGTTCGTCAGACTTTTTCGCTCGCCTACTCTACAAGCCAACTACCTCACCTGAAGTCATCGTTGCTCAACGACGACGAATGCTGTGGCGGTACGGTAGTAGTCGCTGCTGAACGATGATCAATCATCGAACGGGTGCTGCGACAACCTCATCGGCATTTCTCCATCGATTACCACTACTGCTATGACGTCATCACATAACTCCTGCAATAACGTTGACTTCGTAAGAACCTCCAGGAAGGCTGTGATGCTTCACCTGCTTGCTCGGCTGAATGGTGCGTGTGTTTTCACCGACCGACACAGCCCAGGTTCTGGGACAGCAGCACTGTGGCATTTACACTGAACGCCCTGACCAGCCTGTCACTCTTCATTAATCATTAAAACTGGTACCAATCGATTGAAATATCGATCGATCAGTTAACGAATGCAGAAAAGATAAAACGTCGCGTTGCCAGGTTCCACGAAGGTGAGGTAAAAGCCAGGTGATGCGATTTTGTGCGTCGTAACCATTATCAGTTCCTCACGGCCGGACTGGTCCCATACACCCGATTACCTGAGCAGTGCAACGACAACGACGATCGATGACACCGCAACGTCTCCGTGGAGGGGGGGGCAGGCCATCTGTCCGACACCTGTTTCGGTCACAAACTGAACGGAACAATGAGGTCAAACGTCCATTAACGTGAAAACAAAGGTCGAAAAGTCCACAGCCAAGTCGAATACCACTGACCATCGAAAATCGCTGACCATCACTGGCGACAACCGAACAACAGACGAGGGAAATCGCTCGATAGTAAGGGCGATTGACTCAGTAACAGCTAATCGCATTAAATCGAATAAATCGAAAGAAAATGAGGATGAGGGCGACGACAACAATCACAAAGCACGATGTAAGGGAAGAAAAGCACCGTCTCGCGTTCTCGTCGATATCGTTCAGTCATCAGCACCGCAATCGACGATCGATTTCTAACGAAGGATGCCTGACTGATGGTGGTGATCAGATCGTACAACTTTATTAGCTGTTCAATATCCGCTGCATACAGCCAGCTGCGAGAAACTTATCGATATCAGTTTTGCTTTACAGGGCAACAGTATGAATACGCGCTAACGAAGCGACCGTTGATTAGCAGGTTAATTTATAATGCAAAAAATTTACTTACCAAACGTTTGGTACCACTTGCTTCAAAAATAAAGGAAAAATGTTTTATGCGATGCGGAGACGCGCATTTCAAAGATTGGTGGAAGATCATTAATGGGACTTACTTCCATGCTCTTGTCTTACCCAATCACTACGCTATTAAACTTTCTTCGGTCGAACTCTGCATCGATTTCAAGAATTAATACGTTTTAATATTTTTCGTTCTTGACCCGTTTATAACATTACAGATGCGCTGACTATTCAGGGCTTATGGCACAAAACATAAATTTTGTCAATTTTAGAATCAGTGTGTGCATTTCGCTACACACTTAGTAGCATCGTCAGGCTATAACTGATCATCAGACAGCTACCACCTCATAAGTGAATAACTGGTGGACACCAGACTTCAACCATCACATTTATAACTTAGAACTTTATAGCTGAATTTGCGATACTCACTTCATGGGAAAAACGTTTCTTTAAGCTTGTTCCTAATAGCTTCCAGCACTCATTTATCATAACAGTGGGGCATTTTCATTACCCACGCCATGTTTCATCGCCAAAATGTGCATGCATTCATTTATCGAGAGACCAAGCCTTAATACTAAAAGGATGGTATTAGAGATATGGAGAAGAAAATACGCTATTCTGGCATAATGATTATGAGATATATTCGAGAACTGAAGAGTAACGACGGTGGTGGTTATGCTGCACAACTTTCAAATTCAGTATCAATAACTGTCATTTAGTATTCTGAACGCCTTAAGCCGAGAATTTTTCCTGCATTTTCTGCAGTGACAAAAAATGTTGCGCATGAGTAAAGAGGCAAAATTTTAACAGAAACTGGAAGTGGCAACTCTTAAACGGATCGTTCATGGAGCAGTCAGTGTCCTCTATTAAGATATTAAAATATTCTCATCGTCGTCAGTTTTTTATGTAGCAACAATCTCTTGGGTTTTTGAAGATATCCAGTTTTCTCCTAACATGCATTCAATTTAAGCTTCGATGCTTGTATCATTTCTGACTCATTATTTTGTCATATGCTGGTCTGTATACTTATTAGAACAGGCTTCATTACATTGACAAGCCATAATCTGTCAAAGGGACTCGATTATCCTATCAAAATTAGACAATAAGTTATTTTAGTGCCAGTTTAGTGTTAAGTCAAAAAATCGTAACGTTGATGAAGCTTACGATGACTCCAAAATGGCACCCTTTCTTCAGAGGATAACGCATTTTGTATACGAAGAGGAGAGACGAATTGCGGATTGCTACGGATGCTACATTAGCCCTTAGAGTGCAGAAGAATCGGAAAAGAGAGATAATTTGCAACACTCCTTTGCGCACTTGAATGTAGCTCAGTGCCGCCTCGTTCGTTCAGCCAACCAGAGCTACACGTTGGAAACAAAACCTTTGCTGCAAGATGTTTATCAGGAAGATCGACTAAACAGTTGGAAGGAGTGGCGAGGGTCTAGGTCTATCAGTATCCTCAATAATTTCGATCACCTGACGGCTCTCTTACGCAACGCAGCTACGCAAATCGACTTCTTCCTTAACGCCTCAAGTCAAAAGTTGTGAGGAACCAATCCCGCATGTTTGATCACTAGTGGAACAGGGAAATGGAGTGCTTAGGAGGTTGCTACATTTAAATGTCTCGGACCCTTCACTTCCAACGATAGTTCGATCCAACCTGAATTAAATAGGAGGATCGCTCTAGCATTGAGTGCTCTTGGAATCCAGTTCAATATATCATATAAGAAAAAAATTACTCCTTCCATAAAACTCTGCCCTGTTTCAGGCTATAATAGACGTATGCATTGTTTTAACGAAGAGAAGATATGATAGTAGAACTGCATACATCAGCTCTGGCTGCGATGCATAAAGAAAGTTAAATGATAGGACCACGCGAGGAGTGACTCCGTTCTTCGGGGAATACGTGGCTTTAAAAGATGAGGGGATGAAGAAAAGGGAATGTCCCTGTTTGTCATACTGGTTGAATATGAACTATTTACCAGAGTACAAGACTTTCTCAGAGGAGCAAAACATGGCGGAAGTTGAGGCAATGCCAATGCCCTGATGTGACAATCAAGCAGACATAGATCTGCTTTTGAAAAGTGATATTTCCTTCCGTAATGCATTAACTAGTGATTTGCATCAAAAGTATTGAAAAGCTGCAGCTATGGACCATTTAAAACCGGAGTACAATAGATGCTCTGATTATTGAGAGTCAACGGTTCCAGATAATCAGCTCAGGAGACAGCTCGAATGCACCTATACTATTCTACTGATGCACTTTTTAAAATTCCTCTGTCGTTCACTCATTTGCACGTGATAACCAAATGGGGTATTGAACAAAGAAATTAATTGCAACATTGTACAGTGATTTTGTATAAACGGACATCAGCGCTGCATTATAATCGCTATGAAAATGGTACCCATCATGCTCCACAAATTGAGAAATTTCTTTCCATTCTTATTTGTTAGTCAGCTTGGTTATACTGTGTAACATCTGCTCCCATCGTAAACAAAGTAAACATAGTAAAAGCAGTGCAAACTCTTTGAAGTTGTGAGTCTTTGGAATTCTTTATTCAATGTGTATAAACTCATTAATATCGGCTGCATACTAAAGACCAATAGCGATAAGCCAAAAACACTGTTTAGATAAAATTCTAGTAATTTAAAACTGTCATTGCCTCTGAATAAAACGATAGTAAAGTACCACGTATTAATTCATTAATAGACGCCCGATGTCTGGATAAGTTAGTGCCAAAACAATATATCAAACGTTCTACGTCAGTAGAATAGATCATTTGAAACAACTGAGCATTTTATTTAATTCGAACGCAATATCTCAGGAAACGAAGAAATATAGAAAGAGGTAGTTCTCGAAACAATCTTTATAAATGGTTATGATGCAAATGAACAGCAAAGAAGAAGTCGATGCAGTCAGCGAGTTGCTAGTTCATATTAGGCAATAACGCTTTAATGCATCACTCAAACCTTGTTGTTTTATGCGCTGTAAATTAAATTCAATGTTCTAGTTTAACGTGTTCAAATTTAATAAAATTTAGATGTCGCTGTATCTTCTCGTAAATCAAACCAACACACTTGGACGTACAAAGCTATTTGTTCAAACGGCCGCGGAAGATGGGGGATCAACTGCAGCTATTATATATTGCCCGTGCCCTCATTCGCAGATCGTTTCATATCTTGTCTCTAGCTGAGCATGGGACGCTTACCTTCTGAATCAATACTATTTAACAAAACCATCCTAAGGTGAATGAACAGCATGTTCTAGATTCAATCAGGATTTGTGAACTTCCATTTTACGTCGTTTCCTAGATCCCGCTGAAGTCTACGCCTCAAAAAATGATTATTCTTGGTACCTTTATTTCATATTCAGGGAGTGCGTAACCATCCCTGTATTATGATCAAAGTAGCTGCAAAGCGGTTGCGTTTCAAAGCTGCGAGTCACCTGTAATACCTAGTATAGACGTCATCCTACTTTGAATAAGAAGTTCGGTTTCGGGACATTGTCTCTTCTTGATGCATTTAGGTTGTGGATATGGAAGCAGTGGTCTCAGCACTAGAGTAATGAGTTTGTAATTAGAGTCAAGAAACAGAACTCTTAGTCCCAAACATGAAACGATAACTATAGGTTTGACCCTAGCCACCGAGGATCGTCACCTTGGGATGCCAGAGCGTTGCAAATTTTTCTCGGCCTCGGGATCGTTTAGCACCCTCTGAATCTGAAGTCAGCTATCTAACTGATTAAAAAGTTTGTTTAAATAGAAATTTAATATTTGTAAACTTTAATCAAACATTAATGAGTATGACCCATTAACACCCCTTTTGAAGAAGGTCGACAACCAAATTTGTCCGTGCTCTATACCCACCGTGATACCATGTCACCACCCTTTCAATAAAGCCAATTCATTTACTAGTTAAAACTTTCCATGAAAACTGTACAACTGCACAAAGTTTGATTTGAAAACATCGATTATTAAGACACTTGTTAAACTGTAAAATTTCTACGAATCACGTTGGATTAAATCTTATCTGTAGATTATTTGCTATATACCTTCAATCTAACTTGAAGATCCGGCAGTATCAGTGCCAGTACGCAATGAGTATTTTGAAATAATATGTGTATTTGTATCAATGTAAGGTCGAACGGGAAAAGCGATTATTGCAGTCGAACGTGTAATTGCGTTTTGGTTTGGGGGACGTTGAAATGGAATATCGGCTAAAGGTATGCCCAAATAGCGAAATGCCGTCGCGAGTTTTATTCACGATGTATGATAATGTTTCATATATATATGAGCAATACAATGTTTTTGCTTAAGGGTTAAACGTTCGTTAATTTGTGTTTAAAATTTGAGGTCTTTACCTTCTATTTGCCTTTAGGACTATAAAGTGCTTTACAGATTTAAATTGAATTGGGTTGGCGGGGAAACAGATAGTCTAAGTGTTCGACTGATGAGAATCAGGATAAAAAGTGCAGAAGCGGTGAACTGGTGTCAGAAGACGATTACTGACGAACATAATAATAAAATTCAAATATCTGTCTGATTTGTTTTCGTCTTCGGTCGTGGAATTTTGTATCAGATCGATTATTGAAGCAATCGTTTAGCTGGGATTGTTTTGGCACCAGGTTTTAGTAAGTTTCAGCTTTAGCGTTAGTGCATTACGAGGTTTGTGCGATTCGTTCACTTTGTCCGGATGTCTTTGTCGTAGTTTGTGTAGGCCGCTTAATCCGGCTCTGTCGCTTCACACGATTTGTTTATTAGGCGCCCCGAAACGTCGAAATCAGCGACCTGAGCGAGCCGGAGTACGAGGCCCTGCTCAAGGCGGCTGCCAAGCCTTCCTACCGAGCCTTGAACTTAAACCAGTTCCGAAGCTCAGACCTCGACCTTCCGAATTTGTCTGAAGAAGCCAAAACGCTTCTTACAAACCTACAACAAGAGGCGGAAGCCGAGAGGCAGAAAACCGAAGAAGGGACCGGTAGGACCGGTAAGTTCATGTCATCTTTCGCTCTCCTGTAACTCGTTTTGCCTAAGTACTTCGCATTGTTTTCATATTTTTGAACTGCGCTTTAAATAAAATCCGGTTTAATATCTCAGGCATTGAATTTGAACTTTTAGGTGAGAGTACTTCAGCAAAAATTGTACAATTTATACTTAATAGGAAAATATAATTTTTTTTGTTTCTTTGAAGATTATTGTTTAAATGAAGTACGAACGAAAGTCATTTTTCAATATGGGCATAAAGAGAAGTAGAAAACATAAAATTACAAATGAAAATGTAAAACTGCAAGCGGCTGGATTATTCAGTGGCATTAGCTCACTCTATGGAGAGCAACATTGCCAGTACCTGATGTAATTTCTCATAATCATTTGAGGCTAACAGTGCATGAGCAGCAGAGTAACCCACATATATGATGCCTGACGCTTAATGGTCAGAGTTTATAGCAGGAAACTTCTACTCGAAGATGTTGCTCTACTCGCGGATAAAAATTGATATTGTTCTCTGAGCATGTTTTTTCAGTTCGTGGTCGGAGGCTTATGACATTCGGATGTCTGTTAATCGTTAGATTGAAACTAGACAATTTTCAGGGTTGTATTCCTCTTGCAAGTAGTTTAGTCTGAAAGAAGTGTCTTTATGTTTTGAATTATCTTTAAACGCCTCTGTGGCTAAAGCAAAGTTCCCAAGCGAGAAGGGTTTTGGAAATATTTCCATTCTCTTTTTGGGCCTGTTTGTTCAGCGAAGCTGGGACACCGGTTCATGGGTTAATCTTATAGTTTCTCTAATCACTAATTGTCGGTAGGGGCTTGTTGTGACTCACTGGTATCATCGACCGTTGCACTTTGAGGATGCATTCTAGGCAGTTCTGTTGCCAACTGACAAGACGCGTTTCATGACGTTTCAGGGTAGGCCATGTTTCCGGACTGTATAAAAGCTGTGCGAATACGTTGCTTTCATGATGACGATCTTCTTATTGGTTGTTCTGACTCGAACTTTTCTTGTGTTACGTAGCTTCCCGAAATTCCCTGTTATCAGTCCACCGTTCACTTCAGGATCAATGTAACACCACTGTTCCAAATTCTGGAAATGGAGCGTTTGGCCGCACAACCACTCCGAGGTATCCTCGGGCTGACGGTCACAACCTGGACGACACTCATCTTTATCACATATCTTTAAAGTTAACGCGAAAGCGTTAATAGATCGAAAACAGCAATTAACATATAAATTGAAACTGAACGGAAAAAGGGCAAAAAACGACAGAAAGAAATCGAAACAGTTATTGATGTCAAGAGAGATTAAGCCATATTAGAAGATGCCAAACATTCAATAAAGTCGATGTACTGACCTGAAAAATTAACTTATACTGTCCATCTAGACATATTGATCATGAGATTCTTTTACTAGCAGGTTCATGCTATTCTGTCTGCTTTTTGGATATGTTCTTGCTTTACGAATATTTAGTCGTTTAGTCACCTGTGAAAAACCGAAATCATTTTTTGTTGTTCTCAACGTTGGTTTTTTTGCTATTCTGATGATTACCCTGGTATCTTAGAATGCTGTATATCCTTTCACACCATTGCCCAGTTATCCACGCCACGATATTCAGAACTGTTGTGTTCGATGCGCAGTTCAGTCTGCACTCTGTCTTTAACATTTTGACCATTTTCTGCTATTTTCATCGTCGTTGTCGTTCAGTGTCGCTATCATTATCATGTTCCCTTATTCGTCATACTTTTACAATTGTTTAGTCGCTTGCCCAACGATATTCATGACTGTTCTGCTATGTTAGAGGTTCTTTTTTTTCTACAGTTCATATATCTTTTATTTTTACTTTCTTTAAAAAATTAGTTCTAATGATTAGTTGTTTCAGTCCATCGTTATCGTTCATCGTTGTTATAATCATTTGTGTCTTATTTTGTTTGCCATAATCATCATCGCCATCATCATGATCGTTATCATTGTCGTGCTTATCATTACCTTCGCCATTATGTTCATTATCGTATGCATAGTCGTCATGTTTGTCGCATTTGTTACTCTTATTCTTCCACCCTAGTAACAATATTAACAGCTTCATTGAGCGAGCTTCCAGTTTATCCACAGTTGATCATTTATCATTTTTTGATGCTCTTTCCTCGTTGAAACAGTTGGCTTCGTACTGCTGCCATTTGCGTTCCTGGATATTGTTCATTATCCATTCTTGATATTTATTACCCTTTAACCTCGTTTATTGTCCATATCTGTTGCACTGTACTATAGAACATATTTGTTCTCATTTTCTTATTC
>UZAM01008061.1:12230-27992 GCA_900618415.1 Soboliphyme baturini
TGACTCCGTTCTTGTTAACGTTTACGATGTGTTGTTCATCGCTACCGTTTGTACTTAATTCAATCACGTCATCTGTAAATAGTTGTAGGTATAATTTATACTTTTCGATTACGCCGGCAGGTAATAAAAGTGATATTATAGTGCTGCACAATTCGCAGTCGAGAGTCGATATGTTTGTTGTCGCAGTTCGTCGTCGGTCAGCTGCCCAGCAGTGGAAATCATGGAGCACTGCTAACAGGGAGACCAAATTTTCTTCGTTGGAAGACAAAGTGGTAGCGCCATAATGATCCAGCTGATCAACTAAGATGCACCGCGGAAGAATCGCACCCACCGTCGCATAAAAATTTCCAAAATAGCCCGTCAGTTTTTGGCGGTCGTCTACGTAGACAAATTCGATTCTGCGCAGTACGTTGAGATCCAGGTGTTCGGCCTTACCAACAAGTAGTGGGAATGCGTTCAACGCTCTTGGTCTGACAAAGGTGCAACTGGACTCGCTGCCGGTCGACTGGCTGATCTGAATAGCCAGATGAAACATCAGACTAGTAGCTACGTCGGCCGTTCCCTCGCTGCCAACGATTACAGTATACGAATCAGTCGCACCGAACAACCTTTGAACAACAGGATCATCCATTTTCTTCGAATCTTCAAAGGCAAGTACAAATGGATCGGTCAAAAACAGATAATCAATTACAGACGCATAAAGTTTGAACCTGCTCTGTAGTATTCGTATTTCTAAACATTTTTTCATCAAATTTTACACTTAGACCGATAGCTCACTTCTGTCAGGACAACCACTTCCTCAATATTAAAATTGATTAGGATGCTGGTTTTCTTTTTCAGTAGGCATACTGCATTCTAGAAGAGCTAAAGCCCCATCCGCAGCTTACAAACTTGTACAATTACAATTTTCCAGATGTGAAACTTGCGCATAATTATCACGAACCGCTTGTAGTATAAGGGGAGCGCATTTTGCAACGTCCGTTATGAAGCAAATTTTATAACATTTGCTATAAGCGACTAGTTACTGCCTTGAAGGAAATATTTCTCCCAAAAGCAGATTTGCCTCCACTTTGCTTATCCAGGTTGCTTGCGGACTTCCCAAACGACGTCCGCCGTTTCGAATCCTATGAATGGCTCGCTAGCGAGAGTAAATGTTTTCTGCTAACAAGGCTAACCTACTCTTCGTAATCTCCACGCCTGTTGAACTCACTAGTGTATGGAAGAAAATGGAGTCGTTCCTTACGTGACTATGCCGTTTAACCGCTATGATGAGTCGAAGCCAACGCTGATGCATGTAGTTCAACGATCTTTCTGCTCATCCATTAGGACAACTGTCCTCATACCGTTAAACATCACTTGAAAAAGGCAAGGTACAAGTGAAATTTTTGGAAAAGACTACCATGTAATCAGTCGAAATATTTCACAAGCTATCACAAAAACACTCAAGGATAAGCAGATGTGACGACGACCCTTCCATTCAATTCAGATTGGACAATCGCTGTAGACGATCGAAGTGCTTAAATTGGTCAACCTTCTTAAGTGCTTCACCTCCGTTCTATCTATACCATATGGGTTTCTCGTAACTCGACTTCGTGACTTTAAGGTAGAGGCAGCTTCCGCAGATACTGCAGTTTGCCAAGTACGAACTTCCTCCCCGTAGAAAATTTTACTCGGTTTGAAGTTTTCCTGTATTGCACGAGAAGACGACGATCATGTAACATTATCAAATATTAAGTTCAGCCGTAGCCATACGACTCGAGCTGCTGGCATGAGCAGCTTAACACAGTACTTACTTTATACAACGCAAATTCTGCGTTATCCACTGATATACCACTACCAACATTTGTCAGTTATTATTGGAAAGCCAGTTCGCATATCTCATTAGTTGTATTTAAATCTGTTGCCGACCACATTAACCACTGTCTTCAACAAGGCCCATACGATTCCTGGGTTGATTTCTGTTGCTGCTGTTCAGAGGATCACTGCCAGCTTTGGACGCGGAAACTTGTCTTGTGCAATGTCATATTTCCTTTCTAATAATTATAAGCCCGTTGGGTACAAAACCATCACAGATGAAGTTAAATCATTTTGTTCGTGCAAATTCACCTGCCTTTTACAACCGATAAAAGGATGGTTATTGATCAAATTTAAGATTACAGCCAGTGAGCACAAAAACAGGCAATACACAGAGTACAGAAACTACTACAATCTTGATTACACATAGAGAAGCCGAAAAGCGACTCATTACAATGTGATCTCTCGAATTACAGGCCAGTAACGACAAATCAACACAGCTGATTGCCCTCAGTCAAAACTGGTGGTCGTTCGTAAACGACCGATGAGTATTCTGCGACAGCTGAGAGTGAAAAGACAGGCCTGTCATGCACTTAACCTTGAGGACTTGCCTTGAAATTAAAGCGAAAACGTTGGCAGTCCAAAACGCGATAATACCCTATGCAATATAAAGCGAAGAATTTTCTCCTCCGCTGAGACAGATCGAGTGATTGGTTATGGGTATGATGCTACTCATAAGACTATTGAGAATTCGCTGATCATACAATTACACACTACATACTCTGCTAGAGCTAACGTCTAGACTGCTCTTGCCTGAATGAGGCGCTTTAATAAAGCCTCATTAATAGCTCTGATTCCGCATGATGCGCTTTGTGCTATTTATCATTTCAAAGGCATCATAAAACTGTTATACTGCCATGTCCAGCAATAAATACACATTCATATTTATAGAAAAAATTTCACCGGAGATTTCGTATTGATCACTGCAGTAGCACGCAAGGCACTATTCTCAAACAAGCGGCAGACTTCAGCATTATCACTTGCATGCACATGTGCTGTAAAATATCTTTATTATTACCTGAACTTCACACTTATATATATAGCCATCATAGATCAGAGCTTGCTTTAGCAGGTTAAAAACATCATTCAGGATTACTTACAACGCTGTTATATGAATACGAAATACTAGATTTAACTTGGTATTGCGGAAATTAGCTCCTGTTGTGGTCAACAGTAATCAAAAATGGCACTGTAAAACTGTAGTATAAGTTTAATCGCTAAATGTCAAACAACTGTACAAAATAAATAATTAAACAGACGTAAACAGAAAGAAGATCGATGTCGTTATTGCTCCACCGACTTATCATCGCTGACCACTGGCCGTCGCGCTTGATAACTTACCTGCTGTGTTGCGACCTACCAGTGCCAGAAAATCGACCAATTATTCAAGGCGATAATACGGGAAATGTAGGGGATGGGCGAACGACGCACTCTACTCTTGGACCTGAGATGATGCTGTCTAACAGCATACGTTGTAGGGTGAAAACGAATGCTTTCCACTACTACGTGCACCGATGAACGTTCCTCCGGCGCAGACCATCAGATTTTCAAATTTCAAGCTTGGAGCACGTTCTACAATCGATTTTAGCTCCTTCAACTACAGGAATGGAAAGACTTGTTAAGAACTCAAGACAATCTTCAGCGTTGGAGAAACCCAAAAAACTGGTTACGAACTTAACCGTGACGAAAGGACGATACCTAAACAATGAACGATTATAAAAATGCACTTTCGATATAGAAGATTAAGTCAATGACTTACGCAGTAAGCAGCGTTTTTACGGCTCTTCGCCGCTCCCGAGGTAGAAACAAATCCATCAGGTAGCTACACATTTTTGGTGCGCCCCGCTTTTGAAGCCTGAACAGCTTGCAGAAGTTATCTAAAGCCCATGCATGAAGCACCTCCAAAGCAAAAGATATGCATTCGTCGTTTTTCGCTTCTTCCGCAAGGTTGGCAAGCAGGGTATTTATATCTGCAAAAAAGCGCATTGAAATCGACCAAGATTTATATATGCTATAAAACTCATAACATATTCATTAAAATAATCGAGAACGAGGCTGAAACAAGAAGTCTTACTTTAGACTTGAGATAAAAAAAATACACTGGAAGTCCAAAAACATAAAAAATTGTAAACCTCAGTGATTATCAAATCGCCATACAGTACTACAGCACACAAAGGAAAGTTGGTCAATATCAGAACGTCGGTTTTCCTTCACTTTCATAACTGGCCATTTCGGCGGCATTCTTTTAATGAAACTGATGATGCTGTGCTGATCTCCGTTTCTGCGCCATTAGCAAGAAACGCCTAATATTTTAAGGTAGAGAATACGGCTGTGGCAAACAGTATGTAACCTTCTGCTTCCTTCCCATAGGGCTATACTCATTTATCAACCTCGGAAAGAAGGGAGGCAAGTGACCTCAACCAGGCATCGAACTCGAAACCGATCGTTTCTGAGTAAGACGCCTTACTGACTAAGCAACTCCTCTCAGAAGCGATGGTGATAAATTACCTGCTCAATGAAATTCCTGAATAAGACAGATTGCCGCTGAGCAGAATCGAACCCTCTCATCTGCAGAGTTTGAAGTAGGCATCTTAGACAATTCAGCCAAAACGTTCCAGTAAAAAGATATAGAAACAACAAAGAATGACCGTGTGCACCAAGACGGCACCTGAGCACCTTCAAATTTGTTAGTCGATGCCAGTAATACACCATTCATAATTATAATCATTTTTTCATTAAGAGTCAATACAATTTTAAAGGTTCATTCACAGAATGAAAATCAGTTATTCCGGTTTCTAAGAGATACTATCATACTGTCCATAAATGTGATTTTACTAGAAAACTAGCCGAAAATGAGAAATGGTTTTAATAAAACTTTACACGGCATTATTCCGTAAAAAATCGGTAAAACTAATGCCGCTACAAATTTGATGTTGAAAATCGCACTTATTGAGACATTACTCAGTCGGTTCTGCGTTGAGCGATTATCTTTTCGGATAGCGGTTGCAGACGCATCAAATAGTCATCAAGATTTACAGACTACAATATAATTCAATGCCCATATCTGCTACCAACTACTTCTGAAACTTGCCCTACACTGTTAATTATCACGGAAATCAGAGTTAGGCGGTTTTAACGATTTCAGGACGAAAACAAAGAGCAATTTGTTACCAATGGTATTCGCCGTAAATATGTAGAACAGGAGACGATACGCCGTAAATTCGCACTCATAGGCACAGCCAGGAACATCTTTATACAAGCATTTAAGCTGGTTCTGGCACTGATTGAACTCTTCTTTATCACCCTAAATAAATTTAACACATTAACGATCAGATACAACACTGATTGTACAGCAAATCATCATACGATACCAAAACATGCAAAGGCATTCACTTATTAAATACCGCAATTCTAATTTCAAATACGCAATATCCAAACGCGACTGTTAAACCTGAATAAACTCGAATTAATTAACAATAAATAAATATTTACTTTTTCAACTGCAATTCTGGCATGCGTTTCGTAAACTTCAACCGTGAAGGCGTTGCGGATACATTGGATCTAAAAGCTTCTACAGATTAGAAATTGGTGCATCCGCCGTCATGTTATAATAAAAATTGTAAAATAAATAAAATATAAAGTACATGCAGAACTGAACTAACATTCTGAATTAGCATTTAACTGTGAAATGTCAAAATGCACAATTTCAAAATATAGTCACAGTAACTTCTTAAGAAGTTGCCACTATTTTCTTTCATTTAACTTATGCATTTTTCAAATTACTGTACTAAATCAGCTCAATAACATCAATATGAGTATTAGAGTTCGCCGATTTGAACCTCTCTGAAGAATAAGTGAATATAACATTCGCCAACAGATTCAGAAAGCAGCAGCAATAATCTGGTAAGGAATGCCGCATTTAAATATTTACTTACGATAACTTACAAGTAAAGCATAAAGTACAATGTGCACAACTGCTTGAAGCATGTCAATATAATTTATGCACCGTCAGATCCTGTCGGATGGACTTCAGCTGGTCGCAGGCTGAATAATAATCTCTCTTGCTTTTCCACTTTTCTTTTACCAGTTCCAGTGACTTCCTTAACACCGGCTCCGGCCTTACCTGACTTGGATGTGGAGCCTAAAATATAGTTTTAAGTAAATTTGTAACCACAAAAATCAGTATTTAGTTGTTTTCGTATCAGAAATAGTTTATCAACCATATAAGTATCAGAGACTCTAGTCTAAATATCATCATTTGAAATATTCGCGGAAAGTGACACATAATTAATACCAAGCTAGCATCCAACGACATTTTTCAACAATTCGAATTCGCATATTCTTGCGCCATATGAATATCTACTATGTTCACCCACTTGCAGCTTACACCCAACCACCCATTTCTGCATGCTTTTTTGTAGCAAACTGCTAGATTTCTATACCACCGTTAAAAATAACCTTCTGTCAGTTTTCAGGACTTATACGGCAGTGGTGCATCATCACTTTGCTTCCACTAACCAACGGGACGGTTTAAACAGGCCAAAGCTCCATGGTATTTCAGCACTAGCAGCGCACTAATGCAAAACCGCGTTACTGTAAATCGGGAGAAATGACAGAGGAATCGGGAGAATCGAAACGTAACAGTTTATCAGACCTCATTGTGCATAAATTCTTAATATTGTTACATTAAGAAAATGATATAAAATAAGATATTGCTAATAAACTTTTTGTTAAGTATCTTTTCTGGTAAATCTATATAATTACAAAGACATTCAGGACCACAGCGTTCATTTAATTGGTTAATACGCTTTCATTTAATTTGGTTTCAATCAACATATATTCAAAAGTTATAGAAACTCATTGAGACGCGCCAAATTAATCAAGAACTCACCGTCGTTAAACGAAGGTACGGTTTTTCGACATCTTCACAAGTTCCTACAATAACTGGGGTAGACAAGTGCGGTGCCCTATCATTCTAAAAATAATAGGCAGAATTAAATTAACAGATCATTGCAGCCTAAGATATAACGCAATTACACGTGTTATAAGACACAGAGATATTAATTAGGTTAAAAATCAATTCATGCATTCATCTTGACTTTAGCAAATGGTCAACATTAAAGCATTACTGTGAGATGCATTCCACAAAGTTCTTTCGAAAAACAAAATTTCACAAACTTCATCAAGAAGAAGAATATAGGTTTGACTTATGTCAAACTGACTGGCAGTTACAAACTTATTCGATAGGAAGAATGAAGAAAAACAAAATCAAAGAAATACATTTTCCACTAGCTTTAGGTTCTCGCTAAAAGACAGGTACGAATGACTATTACTACTGGCCATTTCTTTTTAAATCGACATTCCAAATACCGATTACTTAATTCTAACGAATCGCACGTACCGCAACGCGTTCATCGTCAGACATTTTGCCTGTACAAGAAACAGTGTTCGAAATGAACTGTGGACGCAAATGTTCCGTAAAACGGAGGGCCCGCTTTCTTTTCACATCTTCTTGTTCTGCGGCATCAGCATACTCGAAAGTGAATTTCGAATCTCTTCTTTTAGGTGGCAGAGAAATTTCAGACGAAACCCCGTTTTCCATGTCCTCATTAGCTTCAACTCGAGAGTCATCTAGCCTTATTCTTAATGAAACCAATCAATTACAATAATTCAGAATGTGATCAAGTACCTTTTCTTCCTTTTCTTATGTTTTCGATTAGATTTCAAACGGCTAAAAGAAAGATGATCATCATTCTCTGTATTATCATCACCAACACCTTGCGATCCATGGTGCCTTTTAAAGCCACTTACCAACTCCTTATCATTACCAGATTCGGAGTTTCTGCGGCTAAAATGAGAACGTTTTTGATCAACTGATTCAAATGCTGAAAAATAATCTATTAACAGGGCAATGTTTCAACTCTTTGGAACGTCCTTCATAAGGGATATACAACTGCAAGGATGGGAAATCACATTCCGTATTATGTATCTGGGGATGCATCATTTAATTTTGAAATAACATTGGATGCTTAAGGCTTCAAATCAAGCAATTCACAGATAGAGGGCATACCTGATTTACGATCATTTCTACATATGGCTTGAATTAACGCAACCATTTAGGGATAATTAACGACTAATTTTTTACCCGTTTATACAAAACTTATACAAGATATCCAAAATAAACGGATCATTTAATTCATCAACTAACATTTTTAGCTGTCACAAATACCAGAAAAACTTAACTCTAGAACTCAGCCATAAAAATTACCGCGAACCTTTTAAACTGAACTTCTGACGAAGTATCTACAAAAATGTTTCTTCCAGCTCCTGTTTTCTTTTTCGAACCGGAATGACGGCGACAGCGTAACACGTTTGCAGGCGTCCATGCATTTGGAGGAGGCAAAGAAAACCCTTCATCACTAAAGTATAAAAACGCTTTACAGTATTATTCGTGAATTTTGATACTGCGAATGTTTCATATCGTTAAAGAATAGCATCATTCAACACAGAAGCTTTAAAATTTTGTTATGTACAGTAGATCTTATTCGGCATTCTTTCTCCGATTAGTATCGTAGGTTGATCAGACAAATAAAATAGAATATTTCATATTTCAATTGTTTTGATGGAAAAGAGTAAATGTTGTTACAAACGAGTCACCATATAAAACATTTCACTTACAACTAACACTTCGGAAGAAATACCATTACGTCTATAAAATTAAAGTGCTAGTATCGTTCTGTAAATAACGTTGTGTCAATTCATAACCTTCTATGGTAAATAGCGAATGACTCCTGCAAGACCAGATTTCACGGCGGATTATGGCGGTCTCTTGCTCATTGTCTGGGGTCATTTAAACAGGCCACGGCTATACGGACATGGCATTTTAGTTATTCTTCTATGATTTTACATATTATTTTTTAACCGCATAAACATGAAAATATGTTCATACGCCTAAGTGTGCTAAATATAGCATTACCACTGAAAGACCTATTTCTAGTTGCTCGGGGCATTTATGCATGCCACAGCTCCATGTCACTTGGGCAATATCAGATGTAATTCGCATCAGTTGCTGTGCAAGTGCGCTGTGTGCTCCACCGCGAACTCATCACGAACCATGTGTCTCGAACTCGTACTCCTTAAATACTATCGCGTATAAACCATTAGTTACTGCTGATGCTGAAATACCGTGAAGCCGTGGCCTATTTAAATCGACTATTTGTCTTAAGTGGCACAGGAAATAAGAGGCCGGCTTCGAACTCGAACTCCGGAGGTTCGAGGCTCAATTCACGCGGCAGCAATCTTTTTCTTTAACACGAATTACTCCGAGCAAGATATTTGCGAAAGGTCACTTAAGACCGGAGTTACTCGGTCATTAGAGCATCGGACTCAGAATGGAGAGGAATCCCAGTCAGGGTCACTCGCCTTTCTTTTACGAGACTGATGAAGTAGGAAACACGAAATGGAGCTCTCAAATATAAAATACGGCACTAATGGTTGATAAACACGTAAACGGAGATCAGCAATCCCACCACTACATTCACGAAAACAATGGTGCTAGAATTAACTAACTTTTAAGTAAGACCGACAATCGAACGGCCACAAATTTTCCTTTTTTCCTTAATGACCCCTTTAGGTAACTGAGAACACCAAGACGGTACAATATACTGTAAAATCAGGTTTGGAAGAGTGATTCATAGTTTCAAATACTCGGGCACACAAAAATTTATGATGTCAATGCGGCAACCTTCTATCGTCATTTTCCATCATCTATCTAATAACTTATTTAGTGAAAAAGAAACAAAGGCACTGCTAAGTATCGATTGCAGACCAACATCAGTGATATTCAAATATATGTAGTGCATAAGTATATCAAAGCAATATAAATGTATCAAAAATATGGAGAAACAACCGGCTCAACTGCATGCCAGAATTCGCTAGAATTGACTGCTAAAATTCGAGATATGTCAAATTTGGCGTTTGACGTGCCAAATGTTCGATTTAGGCCTTAACGTCGGACTCAACTTTGCTATGCCAAATGTTTGATTTAGGCGTTAACTTCGGAGGAAGGAAATGGGCATAAGGGCAGACATAAATAGAAAATTATCTGTGTCCATGCCTCTGCTCGATTTAACGGATAAGAAAATACTGAAATTGACTTTTTTATCTTTTCATTTAGATTTAAAACGTACGTAGGAAGCAATTCTGCATTCCAGTTCACTTTCCAAGCTGCTCCACTCTGCAAAAGAGGTAAAAGCTTTTGCTTTAAGACTAACTCTACTTTATTTTTCTCCTCATCAGTTTCAGCTGCGATGTAAGCTCGTTCCACGTACCGTCTGAAAGCAGAATCATCAAGCATGAAGGCATTTTCGATTTAACGACTGAACAACGTACTTCATTCCGTCCGGCATCGAAGGAGTTTTATCACTGCACATAGCCATGGCGGAGCCACCGTTCAGCGGGGGTGGTGACAAGCCTAGGTTATCTTTAGATGAATCCTGCATACCTTCGTCTCGAGTTTCGGCAGGGGCCGAAACAGGATTAATTGACATTTTTGATGTACGTGAATCACTGCGCATGACTCGGTGTGCACTTCGAAAGGGAAACTTAATTTTTGTGTCTGCGAGTACCTGCGATTTTAAGTCTAGTGATTTGTCTGTACCATTCTGGGAGGCGAATTTCAAACTTGAACCCACTCCTGTGCTATTCTCATGTTTTACACTGGAACCTGTAGTAGCAAATAGGTCAGAAGTTGAGGAATCTGACGACTGGGGAGCGAAACTCTTCGTATAACTCTGTGAATACCAAACAGGGTAAGGATACATGTACGCCATGTTATACGGAGGACACCTACGAAAATAAACACCTATTGAATAAGAAATTTCAGTCATTCCTTGTTATACTCACATCCATGAATATGCCTGGAAGAGCGACTGCGCAGAATTTGCATATATGTTCTGTGAAACTGTGTCGGAACCAGCAGCTACCGTATCGATATGAGGCTGAATGCGCTCCAGTGCCCGTTGCGCTTTACGCCACGCTTCAGGCAACTGGTCGTCCAGATTCTTCAGACCTGCATCAGAATCGAGCTGCGTCGGAGGCGTTGGTCCCTCGGGCATGGGTATATTTTCAACACTGCAGTCCATCACCGCCTTACTGCACGCGTTGCATATGAAAATTGAGGACAATGGGCGCTAAGGAACGATCTCTATCATAAAACACAACATGAAATATTGCATAGATACAACGCATACGTTAAAATAAAAATTCAGCAGGGAATGATAAGGCGAAGTTATAAAACACAATTGTGAAATACCCACAAAACGGAGTAAATAAAAAATAAAAACAGTACTTTACACCTTAAATGATACAGAAACGACTCCCCGGAAAGCATATACTGTTAATTTTGTCGTCATCTTAGGTTAACAGCGGTTAAACAGAAGGGTAACCTAAACTTAAGATATTTGACATTAGAAATAGTACTTCAGACCGTCACTGCTGAGGCAAAGGTCACATTTCGCTCTGCAAGGCGGTCTGCTTCAAAGAGGATTTTTCACTATTTGGACTGTGCACTTGTCTGTGGCCAGTGCGTTATTCCCACGAGAGAAAAGTTCTCAAAAAATTACCATTCACATTTTGGGCTGTTTTATTAAACCAAGCCATTAGCTGGTCCGTAAGCTAATATGATGTTTTTTAGGTCGGTGGTCGTAAGAACCTGCTTATTCGTGACGTAGTGGTACAATTGCACTTTGAGGACACTTCATAGACAGCATTCTTGGAAGCTGTTTAAAACAGCTTAATGATACTTTACAACGGCAGACGCTTCGAGACCGTACATGACCACCGGAAATAAGACTGCTTCCAGAATGATCTTCGTGACTTCGATCCTTCCACGTTATGCAGTTTGCCCTAATCCACTATTGCCAGTCCTACATGCCGCTTAACTACAAGATCAGTACTTCCATATTTAGTCAATACAGTAACAAAGCAATTGTAGTAGTCTGCCTCTTCCATTTTAATATCGGTATCTCTCTATTAGATAGGTAAAGCTGCCATCTTTCTTCAAGAAGCTAATGTCCATGGTCTGGTACATGATCCTCTCAAAGTCCCAGAGTTCAGTTTGTATCGGGTAATAGTGCAAAAGATGTCATCAATTTTGCCATCACCGATCAATGACCGTACTGTTCAGGAGGTGACAGAAAGTTTGCTGCGTTGAACTGAATTTATGCGAATCAGATTTACTGGTACAAAAGTTCGAACCGCCCTATTTATTTAAACCGCTCATCGCCACGAACAGTGGCAGTCGGAATCACTTCTATCTATGTCGCAGAACAGTGAACAAACACTGACTATGAGTTACAGACCACGGGCTATGGAAAGTTTCTTCACGCGCTGACTCATAAGCTGAATAGGCACATAAGTTGCTGTATGAACCAGACGTCAAAATAGTTCGATTACGAGTAAATAACCAGGCAAAAATTACCATAACTGTTATTTAACTTGTATCTGCTTCACAATACGAATTATGCAACTTTGTCTCAAAGCTGTTTTGTGCTGTCATCCATTACCACGCGCAAAATTATATGGTTATTCAATGCGTGATGCACGGCCTGCAGGAATACCCCATATCACAACTCTAGGATTTTTTTCTGGAGAGTTCCTTACAGTTACCGTCTTTCACCGCTGCTACATATTAAATTGCAACTAGATAAGAACGGAGGATTATATATTTTAACACTCGCTGATATATACACAGAACAGGTTTGCAAAGTAAGGCGATTTCCAATCTTAACTCTCATATCTATACGATGATTTAATAAAACAACTTGTTCTGGATTTCAGACCAAGGGTTAAATAAACTCTGATATCTTCGGTTCATCGCTTGAGTCCAACTGCTGCATAAACACATCCAAATCAACGATCATTTACGGTTAATCTGCAATTTAATACTAATTTAATACTACGCTGTATGTAAAAAACGAAAGGGTGGATAATATATTTGCCTATGCTTTTACCACAACCAGACGTAAATCATAAACCAGGAAACTGATCGGTATGTTTATCAAGCGCCTAAAATGCATCCCAAAGCAATTTAACATCATTCATTTTAGCTGAAGATCCTCCGGTAAGAGAAGCGTTGAAACACATCGTTATGGCATTGTGGCAAAGAGGTTGGCTTTGAACTGTGGAAGTGCTGCGTTCGATTCCAGGGAAAAAAATTGTCTTAAGCTGGAATTCCCTTTAACAGAAATTTACCCCACGTTGTTTCGTCGCATTCAATCGAGAAACGGGTAACAGGTTGATTACTTGAGAATAATAGAGGCAGAATAGCATTTTGGTGTGGTAATGCAAAAATGGACAAAGTAGGCCCACAACGAACGACCATTGTGGCGTGCACTGTCTTTACTTACCTGATATTCGACTATTTAGGGTGAAAACAAGCACCATGTCTAAATCAAACAGAAACAGATTTAAACAGGAATTCTAAAACGTATTTTCTGTGCCTTAGCGTAACTGAGAAAAATACCACCAGCTATTCTAACTGAACCTTACAATTTGGCACTGGATATGAAGTAGCACATGAAATTCTACTTTCAGTAAACACGCCTTCACCTCACAGTAACAAATATAATTTAATTATCTCTTTAAACGAAACTGTTTGCAGCGTTTTTACAGATGACTTTTAATTTTACAACAAAATCTTTTAAACAAACGAATTAATAGACCATTTGTAGCAACAGACAAGATATCATTTACTAATTAATGAAAATTGATCAAAAACAGGCGAATTTCTTGTAAGATATTTCATTTACTACCTTAAAGACTTTTTTTTCACTAGGAGAAAACTTTCCGCGTTCAAAGTATCAACAATCCGATCAAGCAAAACCCACCAAACGCATGGGTGACACGTAGAACACATTCAACCACTCTGTGTACAGAAATTGCAGTTGAACCTATGACAAGCAGAAACATATAGCAAAGTTATACTTGCCGATCGTTCTACCAATACCATAACTATCATAATTAGTCAAAATTAGAGTATCAGTAATCGTAAAAGTTTAGTCTGTTGCAAGAACAGCATCACTTAATTTTTTTAACCTTCAGGATAAATGAAAGTAAAAATGAAAATTGCAGATACGTACGTGCTAAATTCAATAACAAATTAACAGCAATGAAAAAATAATTAGTGTAATAACAGGGAATTAACTATTTGGGGATCTCACATCTACCGGAAATTTTATCAAGCGGCGAGAACGAAAGAGATTGTCGTAGCTCGTGAGATCAGGTTCGATCTACATGATAAAATCTACATTGCGAAAGCATATGGAGGCTTACATAAGATTTACAACTTTAAGGAGTTAGAAAACGGAGGATTCTTTTATCGTTTCCCACGCTTTTACTTGCCACATTCACTGAGAACTGCGAATGCCATTTCACTTGATAAGGAATGAATAAACATCAGCCTTTAAATCAAAAAATCGCACATATGTTCGCTAACAAATGCCAATTGTGTAACGAATATTCTAACACGCTTAATTGCACAAGTCCTCCTTGATCCACACGCTCCAACTTCTGTGAACGACAAATTTACTTCTAACGTCTGTAAAACAGCATTTATTTTGGAGAAGGCCTATGAAATACAGGCTGAAACTTGGGCACTCGTAAATTTCCAACCATGTGACCCGAATTGTTCATAGGTAAACGGTGTTTTGTGCTGTTTTCAGCGTCAAAGAATCACCTACTTCTCTCTGATAACAAAAGAGCCTAGAAGTCTGGAATTTAAAACAGCCGCAGGAATTAAAGAGGCATAAAGAAAGCAGCTAATGCAAGTTGTAAACATGAAGGGTAGTGAAACTGACGAAATAGCAACGATGATGGAAGACCTGGGCAGCAAGTTAGCGCTTTTAAAATAAAAGTGGAATAAATCCCATTGTACTACTAATGTTTAGGTACGTAAGTACTAGTGTAACTGCTGGTCGATGAAAACGAAAGCATAGTAAATAAGATGCTTGTTGTTAAATCGGTAAACTTTGGAAGAAACGTGTTACCTGCTCCTGCACTTGCAGTTGCTATCAACCAGAAGTTGCTACATCAGAAATGCAGAAAAAAATCAGAGAAAGAGAGCATACGAAACAGCAAACAAAACACAGGCAATTCCAATATAGAAAAAACAGTTAGTAGATAATGCTAAACAACGATACTTCAAACACCGTTTTTTCTTATATTCGACTCTTTCTTAAACTTGCCAATAAAACAGCGTCTCGAAGCTAAAGCACTATAAGAACTTAAAAATACACATGAATCACACGGATCTTCCAACAGTGGTAAGCTTTCCTTTCCTTCCTTGGCATTTAAAATTACCAATGCACCACAGTTACCAACATGAACTGATGCATCGAATCGAAAGAAAGAAGTATGGAGATTCATAAGGATAAATTCGTATAGTTATTGATAGTCCGCTATGCTTGCGATTGATTAAAATATTTGACTACGTGATTGGTCACCAAAAACCAAGACCCGGTTGAAATATTAGAGGATTCAGATTCTTCACTTAGGTTCCAGAGTAAGAGAGTGTTCCAAAAAGAATATGATCTTGCCTAAGAATTTTCGACAAATAGTTCCTGGTCGTCTTTAAGCTATAAATATCACTCCAGTAAAATCAGATTATCTGTTCTGGTGAAAACAGTCTTAACAGCCTATCAAAATAGCTGCAGGCAAGGAAGCCAATACTGTAAAGACTTGCTCATATTCGGTTATAATTAAAATAATACAGCATTATAAGACGCAATACCTTAATTGCGTTGTGTTGATTATAAACGAGCTTTTCACTCATATCCGCATTCATGACTGCTAAAAATGTTACACATGCACAACATGGGTGACAATATCATCCACCCTCCTGATAACCGA
>UZAM01008063.1:12984-26873 GCA_900618415.1 Soboliphyme baturini
GAAAGGTAACGGTTCAGCGGCTGACTTTAATTACTACAGACCTGGAGATGAATTTCTTCATATATGCCTGGGATATGGATTGATCCTCCGAGAACCGCTTGAGAGATACTAATCGCCACGTCGCTATGAATGTCAGCGCCCTCGCGACGGAACTTGTCACTTTTCGCAACCTACAGCAGTAACCATAAAAACATCAAACGGTGCTGTATTTCTGATCTGCAAAACAGTACTCGAAGAATGAATAAAGTACTTTACACAAAGTTAATCCAAAAACATTTAGAGTTAATTTCTAGTGAATTACGCCTTAGGGTATCTAATTTGTCTATCAGACTTGTCAAGAATTTAAAGCACTCATAGCAAGATTATTTCTCCATCAGAATGGTAGACTTTCAAACAACAAAGTACAACTTGAAGATCAATGTACGAAACCGAAATATCTGACTTCGTTTCTAATATATAAACATTTACGCGTTTGATTCAGGATCATTCTATCTGACCTGACCTCTTTATGGGTGCGCCAAGAAAAAAAGTGGACGTTCCTCCAATTTCTTCTCATCCAGTGTATTTGCCGCTTTTCAGCAAGTGGCGGTTAGGCAATCTATTCGGGATGATAAGCACTATTAAACAGTTGCTGATTTCTCTCCAACATTTATTCAACCCCATGGATTCAGAGAAATTAAACATGACATTTTCGCCATGGATAGATTTTAGTGACGAGTGGTGGACAGCGACTGTCTCAATCTACAGAAACGAGCTCTTACACCAATTTCAGGCCATCATTTCAGAAGACGTTGCTTTTTATTATTAGCAGGCTGTTGTAATAGCTACGAGTTCACTTTACATGCATCTGTCATATTCTGTCTACCAGTGAGATAGCTAAGTAATCCATGCCGTTAATAAGTATTTGCATACTATAATTTAGCAACAGGCTTAACAAGTTTCTATTTATGTCATATGCAAAAGAAGCATTAAGGTATTTTAATTTTAATTTAATCTATGCTTCTGACTATTCGTTTCGACTGTGTTGTTCAGGTAGTAATTCATGTGGTTAGAATCATACTACATCTACTTTAAGGTATGAATATAATAAATCACGAAAAATATAAAGGATGAAACAAATCTCTCAAGAGAATGTCCAAAAAGAGGTCAAATTTTAAATATTACACAGCTCCTAAATATTGGCATATAAAAAAAATTCTGAAACTCATAAAATCTTCTGATCGAGTGCTACATGGAAAAGGTATTTCCGCACCTGTTTTATTAAAAAGTTGCGGTTAAATCTTTTCTCCACACCGTGTCAGTTAGCAATTCCTCTTTGCTTCATTGTTCCATGGTTTGGAACATAGAACGATGCTAGAAGCTTAATTTGGGAAGCGTACTTTTGCGTAAGAACCCCCAATATCACCATTCCTGTACTTCAGCATAAGCCGAGGAACAAAAGTACTTTTCAACTTTAGATTAATGAGTGAATCTCATTCAGTGTCTTGAATGCCAAGGAATACTTTGCAAGATATACAGTGCAACCATAAAATTATCATATAATACTCCAAGGTAAAGCATAAGTGCATATACACAACAGTCTAATAGATCATACAATGTCTATCTTCAAGTGTCAATACTTAACGATGTCAATGGTTCTTTCGCAACGAAATTAGTTGTAAATTAAACATGTAAGAGCGTTTTGTGTCACAAACCACGCAAGAAAAAAGTTGATGGGAATATTATGGTAATGACAAACAACTGCTTTGACTAAGTAACAGCTCAACTTCGACTGCTCAAAGATTTTCTAAGCAGAAGTAGACATGCTTTCAGTACCAATGCTATCGAACACTCTGTGGAGCTACAAGGATTCGGAGGTTGCAGGTACAACAAACCACTGGTGCGCAAGGACTTCGTTATAAACATACGAGCTTGGTCAAATAACAATGGCCCTCACTACAACGTCTCAACCGACTGAGTTCTAATCCGTCTATTAATATGCTACAGCAGGAACCAGTGGGGCCACTGATGCCGCCTTTTTTCAAACAACTCCATGTTTGCTCCGATGGAGCGCTTAAACCTTTGCATCGAAACTGCCTGTTCGCCTGCATCATGAATTTCTATTTCGTTTCATATTATTTATACGTAATTGAATCTCTATTGTAGCTACACGCAATCTTCGTTACTAAGACTTTTGCTGTTTCCTCGATTTCATAATGCCGTAAGGTAAGTCTGCTCGTCAGTTCAATCTACTGCTTTCCATATTAGATCGGGAAATTAACAAATTCTGTGGGAAATTACAGTCAGAAATCTGTATATTTAAATCATCACTTACAAAAAGCTTTATACCGTAAACTTTAAATGAAAATGATTTAAAGGTAGGAAATGATTACGCCACATTGTATACCTTGAAAGTAATAAACACCTCCTTCTTGCCAACAGTCATTCGTACAGTCTGTCCATCCTCCACGCCTGAAAATTCGAAAATCATACACGGTACTAAGTTGAAAACACCAGTACCTGCAGGAACGGGAACAACTACATTACGGCGCTGAACCGTATTTCCGGTGCCTTCACATTCGAGACAAGGATTTTTGTTGTACTGACCAGTGCCACGACATCTCCGGCACGTTTGGCGCATGATGAACGGTCCTTGCGAGAACGTTTCCTACATACGGTGTCAAAATGAAAAAAAATAATAATATAAGGTCGTCTAAATAAACGAAATTTAGGCATCCATGTGCAAGAAGGCAGTGGAATAGCAGCAAAAACTGGCTGTAGATTAGGATTGAGCATATTAACGGTTTAAAAAGAAAAAAAAACATGTTCTTGGTTTTGGAAAGCAGATAATAAACGAGCTTCAAAAATATCTCTGGTAAAGAGCAAATATGATTCAAGTCAATATAATGATGTGAAAACCTTCCATCACAGCAGGTTTTCAAACATGACACAGAGTGACCTAACTAAACGTCCCCTAGGCCCCTAAGAGAAAAGAGATGGTGATTGGATACGGCTAAAAATAAATTATATGCATTGCAGGAAGCAATATTATAAAGCCATATCTTTCGTCATAATTAAACATTGAAATGTTGCCTGCAAGATGCTATAGGTTTACTAAATATTTACCATTCCCGTTCCGTCGCAGAACGGACATTTCACAGTCTTGTACCCGGGCTCCGTTTTCTTGCCATTACATCGTGGACAAATATCTACCACGTTTACGTTTATTTCCCGATCGACGCCTCTGGCTGCTTCTTGAAACGACAGGTTCATAATCACCTAAACTGTGCGCTTAACAATAAGTACCACAAGATGCATCAAAAGGCACTCTATCTCATACACTTCAAATATTCAACTCGTAGACAAAGTCATAAATATAGACCAGCGTAACTAATTGCAGTCTCGAAGCGCAGAAGAATGTTTACTTCAGCTGCTTCAGTAGCAATAAAGAACTCTAACTATTAACTATAAGTTAATCACAAGCGCAGCAAACGTAGCCGGAAATCACGCGTGTGCTTAAAAATCTCGTGATGCACCCAAGACAAAACTGGCTAAAAGAAGAATACTCTCGTTAGAGAATAAGAGGTAAGATAGGTGGCAAGGAGAGTAACCACGCTTCCTTTCAGTGAACATTGTGCACATATCTGAAAATCATTTCAAATAACGTGCTCGCGATAAGTTCATACCCCAGATCCACAGCATCGAAGACCAACAAAGGTCAAAGCAGGGAATCACACATGGTCTAAATTTTTACTGCCACCAGAAAGAATGACAATGAACGCTATAATAATCAACTCATGAGCCAATTATAACTGGAAAGCAGATCAGAAGGTAACGAGTCTTTATTCATGTTGCCTCATGCAATAAATCTATCCAAAAGCAGAATATTTTGAGTACGACCGGAAAAGAACGGGTGACACTATTAACAGCTACTGTAAAAGATGGTACGACAATGCAACATATCCTCTACTTTTCGCAAACAACAAGCTAAGCTGTTCAGCTCAATTTAAGGCCTAAATTTGCTTCTGAGCACTTACCTCTTGAGAACTGCCGAAACCGGCATTGGTTTCGGCGAAGTCGTCAAAAGTCCAGCCGGAAAAACCGCCCCGGCCTTTCCCAAGATTTATGTCTCCAAAAATTCGCCGGAAAAGTTCCTCTGGGTCGATGGTCGACTGGAAGCCTTGCCAAGTTTGTCCGGTACCAGCATCGCCTCCACCCGGTGCACTGGCCTCCGCAAAACCACCGGCTGAACCCAGCTGATCATACTGCTGTCGTTTCGATTCGTCGCTAAGCACCTGATTGATAAAAAATCGTTTACTTTTAATATTAAATTCTGGTCGCTGACTCGTGAATCGCTATAAATAAAATCACATGATTTACTTCATACGCTGCCGAAACTTCTTGAAACTTCCTCGCCGCCTGAGGATCGTCCTTATTTATGTCGGGATGATACTTCTTGGCTAACTAAAACAATTACCGTGTAATATCTAATATTCAGAGTCAAATACAAGTATATACATATACACCAATAATAACCACCAGACAATCTTTATAAGGTATCAGTCCTACAAGAAAAAGTGCAGTACATATTTTTCCGTAAAAAGCTAAAAATTTTGGGTTTGGGAGTAACCTTGAAAATATGCTGGCAACGAATGATGTTCAAGTTCGTTAACCTAAGCGTTCTGAGGGAAAATAAATAAGTCCTATCAACCTGATCACAAATACACGTAATCAGACCGTGGTTGCTTAGATGGTAGAGCGTCGTACACAGAACAGAAAGGTTCCGAGTTTGAGCACGGGTTTCGTGCTAGCCCAAAAGTTAAAAAAATTTCTTTTATTAGTTTTGATCAAAAATAAGATAACATATTTAATCTTTGATTCGATCTTAGAAAAAACGGATGCAGCTATCAAGAGTAGAAAAACAAATCTTCAGGATTTTGCAAGAAGAACGTTTCCACTGCCATTTTAAAGTGGAACTTTACCATCGGTAAAAATAAAAAATACTAAGGCCATCATTTAAACTACCAGAATAATAAAAGTAGTTTTGATATATGATGAGATTTCCCTATCAGGCAATGAATACGGACGTCATAAGGTCGGTGATTCTATGCAGGTATCAAATACTGCATAGAGAACAAGATATTGCTATTAATTTTTTAATGTGTTCACTTCTCACTGTCAGGCAGATTAAAGAGTTCAACAATAAGAAATACTAGACAATGACCAGCTGTGATTCGAAAAAGTTAATCGTGAGAGCTGGTGAAAGAAAGAATGAAAAATGACCTCCTCTTATTCTGTTTTTATTAAAGAACGAAGCAGGTAATTTACAACGTAGTCTCTGTTTTCCGTCCTCGGGTAAGGAAAGAAGAAACTGTTTCCGGTCAAATACGTATATGCTGGAATGACGTTCTGCATTACAGTGGATATAACAATATAGGGAAAAATCATTTCTAAAAAAAATCCTGCCATATTTACTTCTGTTAATTTACAACATACTTTAATGTGAAATATGCAAGCTACCACATATTTAACACTTAGTTTAAGACGTATCGGATGACAGAAACGCTTTAGTACGACTAATAGTGCATAGCAGAATATGTTCTCCATCAAAGCTTATCTACTTAACACAATTCCGCTGTATGGGTCAGTTTTCCCCAAATTTTTTGACCAATGGCCAAATCTTTTGTCACTCTACGAATTTTCATATCGCCATTTTACATCAAATACATTTTTTTCTTTGACCTTCCCCCTCTTTACTTCACTTGAACCAAAATCGTTTAGATAGCGCGCTCAGTTTTCCTTCTCATTATGCTGAGCATACGGAACCTATTCTGTTTTAGAAAAGCTATTATGATGTTTGATCTTATTCTTATTGCGTTCTACATGAAGGCATTCTGGATGTGTCCCTTCTACATGATACTACACTATCATCCATGCAATCAATTTTTATGGAATTCAGTCGGTGCGTCTCTTCAAAGTGGCCTATATACTAATAGCTAATAGCTTCTCTTTCATATGATCGACCGCTTATAGGCGTGCACGCTGATCACATCCCCCACCCCATTTCAGCCTTGCCTTTCGGATCAAATTTTTAAATTGCTACCGACATTCTAAATGCCAGGTAGAAAGTGACTCGTTCGTGCTGCTTCCGGTGGGAACAGCATGCCATATATTCTATCTATTTCTGATACGAAGCTCATTTTTCCAAAACCTCATGTTTCTTCCGTCTTCGCTAAGCAACACTACGAAGTCTGCATGCAACAGAAGAACATGCAGTAGAGGACAGTATTCTGCAGGCCTTTCAGTTAGTGCACCTGTCATCAAAGAGCAAAACTAAGCTTAATTCCGCCCTTCACTGATATCATATTCTACAATAACAAATATATGTACCTGATAATATGCCTTCTTTATCTCTTTCGAAGAAGCGTTTCGTGGAACACCCAGTACTTCATAATAATCCTTGCTGCGTAACAGACGTGATGAACTATAGATCGACCTCGTGAGGTATGGAGTGTTATTTACTAAAAGATAAATTTGTATAAGCAAGATATAAGGGAAACAATTTTCTTCTGAAAACGTACGTTTTAAATGTATGACGTGCTGCAAAGCACTGCAAACCAGCGGCGCCATCGACCGACCAAAGCTGGGAACGTTGCTACTTAAAAGACGGACAACACATTTTCCACACAATGCCATTATCGACGCAACGGCAGCTGAAAATGAAACAACATTAACAAATCTTATAAATCATCCATCTAATGGGAGCTAATTATATTTTTCAATGAATACAACTTCAAGTTTACTTGCAACCGAGTAGAGGCGAAAAGTGTCCAGCTTATTCCGTCATAAGAAAGCAAAAAAAATAAACAATCGACATCAATAAGAATTTATATGAAGATATCAAAAACGCCGTTTGGAAAAATATGAGGCACAACCCACGTTCCTCATTCATGAGCTTTAAAACAACAGCGGAATACTTTTTACTGCACTTTTGCTATACACTTTTATGAATTCAAAATAATGTTAGGTACTTCCTTTAAGTGCAAATGGCTGTTTTACAAGAAAGAATGAGCGACCCAAAAAAAATTTTGCTCGTGCATCGCTTCCGGTATTTCCAGGAAGTAAGATGACTCATACAGCACACTACGAAGGCCATAGATCATAAAAGTGCAAAGAAAGCTAATCCTCTATTTCTTAAAAAATATATACAGAATTCCTGTTGAATTTTTTCCCGTCAATTCACGATTTGGGCTTACTGAGGTTTACAGACAGAGGAAAGATAATTATTATTTGATAGTGTTAATTCACACTAGTGAACACCTCTATTCAAAGGATATCCTTTATTGAGATCTCTGAACGTTTAGCGCATGCATCTGTTCATGACAATCTCATCATTATGCGAAAACAAAATCAGTCCAAGGTCGCAGCAATCTCTACGCCTTTGCCATAATGAACTACGATTAAAAGTGTCCTAACGAGAAACCAAATTGCTGGCATTTCTTTAATTTCAACATGTTCTGTGGATTTGTGAATATCATATGCTAATCTTGGCTAAAGCATATGTTGTTGTGAACAGAAATATCGCATCTAAACTTCCGAAGAAGCAACAGCTATAATGATCAAATCACCTGAATAACAAGAGAGTTCAGATCGATACAAAGTTGCATTTAAGTTCCCTTTGAATATTTGATACCTGTGAAATCACATTTCCAAAACTGTTTGTGAAAGATAGAGAAAATTAAACATTAATAACAGTATCCTCAGCTACAAAGGATGGGCTTCTTTACTTGTAGCTTAGGTCGGGGTGGTTTCTTAGTGAACGGCAACGAATTATTTGCTCTCGCGGAAATGAGCTGCGTAGCGAGTGGTTCCTGTTTACAACTTACTAGTCAACTAAGAACCAAAAACTCCGTAATTTAAGGAGACAACACTACAAGTGAGAAGTTCCGTGTTGCATGTTGGAACATTCATTCCTTGTCTGGAGAGGATAAGTTGCATAATGTCTGCTACATGGGTCGTCGTCTCTACAAACTCTATTTAATGGTGGTAAAGTAAACTTTCCTCCTGGGGAAGAAGACGCTTGATCATCAGGATGAGTGGCCGTTTTGGTAATCATGTTGTGCTAGTGTGGGTATCCTTCTGTCCTCTCAGTAAGCCGGACGGTCATTTCGGTGGGGCAGCAAATAAAGAGAATACCGGTCTATCACATTAATGTCATACAGGCGAAGCTGAATGTCACTGTCACATATGCCACAACAAATATGCTGCGAATCAACGATTCTGACACTTTCTATGACTGCTTGAAATTGGCTGTTAAAGCTTTGCTGCTTACGACGTCGCAGTTGTCACCGGCGACCTCAACAAAGAGGTAGATCACGAGCACTGCACATGAACAAAGTACTCGGCCGCAATGATATTAACAGCATGAATAACAACAGTAGGCATCTGTTAAACTTGTGCTCGACAAACAGCTTACTGTCGACAGCACCCTTTTACCCCATCAAACTGCCTGAACATCCAATGGCAGAAGCCTAAATACGAAGCTAGACCACAGCCCTGTTCTCATCAACTGCAAATGACCCAGCTCGCAGCTCCAAACTCGTGTCAGGCATGGCGCTTAAATCGACTCTGATGGCGATTGGCTTAAGTAAAGGAGGTTTAAGTTAATTTTTAATGCCACCATCCGTACTCAGTCGGGAAGTGGAAACAATAAAGCTTACAAAAACTTCAAAGAAACCGTCATTTCCTCGACGTAAAACATTGTTGGGGTCAAGAAGAAAATAGCAAAACTACCCTGGGTCATGGAAAAGACACTAGCCCAGAGGGAGCAAAGGAATGTTTGCTGTCAAAGTTGAAGGAGCAATATTTGAATTGATCCTTATTAACTGTCAGTTGATCTGAAAAACGTGCTTTCCCCTTTGTTATTCGACGTTGTTCTCCACTTTCTTGCCCGAAACAGTGTTAACTCTGGCAAAGACGAAGGTCCCATTCTAGAAGGAAGCTGTGGTTCAAGATATCCGGCTAAATATCTTGCTGACCTAGATATATCCTGGAGTATGCAGATGATATTCTGGTGGTAAGCAGTAAGGGAAGCAGAATCTGTCACCTGACGACTTCTGTATGCTACGAGAGTGCGAAAACCGACCTCCCCTTTAAGCCCCGGAAATCAAAACTGAAATGAACAACCCATACGGCTCAACTGATCCACTAGTGGAACAAATGGTGGCGACCATCAGGAGGCTTTCCCCCGTTGAAATATTTCGGCTCCATCATCTCCAGCAATAGCATTACCCAGTAAGAGTCAATTACGATAATAGCTCTAGCGTCAATTACTTTTGGAAACCTGTCCAATATTTTGCTTGAGTAAGAAGTAGAAGTTATATTTCCAACGAAAATTCGCCTGTATATTATTCCTGTCAGGTCAGTCATGTTGCACGGTATGAAGGCAGTTTCTCTAAGGAATGGATAAAGACCAATGTTGAACTGCGTACGACAGCGTTGGCTATGTCGCAAAATGATGATTAAATGGTAGGACGAAGCAAGGAACGACTCTATTCTCTTCCTTTCCTAAGACACAGATGACCTAGTTATATGTGGAAACTAAGAAAAGGAGGTCAGTCTTGTTTTACAGATTGGTTGAGAGTCAACCGTTTATTCCAGCCAGAAAGCTTCGCTGGTGGGATCCGAAACATGGCAGACGTTGATCAAGAGGCCAGTATACAATATTGAGGAACAAGGTAGAAACAGATCTGCTTTCGGGAATGAATATTTTCTTATGCGATTTAATAATCAGTACCTTATAGCAAAACTGATGAAAAGCTGGAGATACAATGGGCATCACAAAACACAGAAGTTCTGCTTATGCAAACGACTCGACACGATGGTCTAAACAAATAAATAACAACGTCAAAAACGATTTTTGACCCTGTTTTAACAATATTTTGTTTTGATGAAAGTATCATGCTAAAGAGTGCAAGGTGTCGCTTCTAACTGCAGCCTGGTACAAAATGATGGCATCACTTAGCTTCGTTATATCATCGGTAAGCAGAGATAAAAAGCTGACTAATCACATAACAGTTCACAACTGTTCCACCCCAAAGTTTAGAGAAAAGGAGAAAAATACAAAAAATTGCTAAGCTTATACATACTTTTTCAATGAGATGTCATATGCATCAGACACGTTCTGTACAATCCAAAATGACTGTCAATAAAAATGGCCCAAAACGCGACATCCGACTCGAATAGCGGCGGAGAATAAGGCCAAACAAAGAATCACCTCTATGCAAAAAGTTTAAAACAAAATTTGCGCATTCCCACTAATTAAAAGTTTTCTCGCGCGAAAATAATTACAAGAACAGATCATTAATACGCTTCATTCGCAGAGTTCCACTTTAAAACCATCATTAAACGGTACCGTAACTGTTATAAAGTCGTCAAGTAACAATGCTGTTAACTCAAATCGAAAGAGATTTCTGCGAGTGATTTTGCCAATGTATAATTAATGCGTATTGAAACTTGACTTCACTAATTGGATGAGAGTTGTCGATTTGCTGACACTATTGCTTCGAACTGTTTAGATCAGCAAAATGTATCTGAATCCTAATTTCCGATGGATTCGCAGCTTTGCAAATCAATTGCTATTATGTAAAGATTACTGTATCATAGCAAGAGACATTCTTTCCTGAATGCAGATCTGTTTCTTTTTTTTAATCCAAGATGCATGCTCAATTTGTAGTCTTAATTTCCTATGTATCGGTTTTCACAAGAAAACTTCATGGGATGGAGTAAGTCGTGAATGTGGCTCTTCCATTTAGCCACTATTTTGCGACAAAAAGAGCTCCACTGGACGAAGTTTAACCGTCGTTCTTCTTCATTCCTTAGAACAGATGTCTTCGTGTCACAAAACAACTCTAAACTTACAGCGGGTAGATGCAGGAAGATTTTCTGGAAAGAAATACTTATTTTCTAGCCTAACATTTTTATGCCTTTCCACAAGCATTTGAGATAACTGCAATTCCCCCATTTAACGCTGGTTGGAAATGATGCAGCCGAAACACATGAATCAATCAAGGCTCTGAAGCGCTTCATCTTCCAATTACACGTTTAGATCAGCTGTGTCAGAGAGATTCCTCAGAAATTCTGACTTTTTATCCTTAAACGAAAGACCGTCTTTGGTATTTGAGTTGCATGCGGAATTCGTTCGGTGACTGGGCCTGCGCCAATTACTATTCCTCGGGACAGCGCAATATTTGTACTCCATGACAGCAATATATCTAGCACAACATCTCGAAAGCCGCCTTTTGCTGACAGTGCGACTTTCTTTCCTTGGATTCGCACTGTTTGGGCGAACGAAGTTGAGTGCAATGATGAAAAGAGTAGCAAAAGTACGTCTTGTAGTAAGCACTACGGTAAATAAAAAACCGTTAAAAACCGTTGCTCTCCTTCGCATACGTTGATCTGAATACGTCTGTCTCAACAATGGAATCGTGTGTTCAAGTATTGCCCAGCATTTCAGGACTGTTCATATTATCAAATTAAGCAGTGAATTAAATTAGCCTTTAAGTCAAGTAAACTGTCAAAGTGAGGCAAGTGGAATAATTGATATTGCATAATGGTGGTGCGTTAAGTTATAATTTGTTCAGACAGGAATATCGCTCCAAAAGCCAACTAGCTTTAGAAGTCTCCTCTCAACTCATCAACGTGACTTTGAAATGGTATTCCAAGAGAATATTTTTCCCGGAGTTTGCAAAAGTGCATAATGTGAGAGTAGCACTACATTAATGTGTCAGCAGTGGAAAAATGGTGTCATCAGTGGCGAAGTCTCTTGGCATGCCTTGTTTGTTGGCATTATTATATGGTAGTGATTAACAAATGGTGCTGCAAAATATTTTTGTCACATTACTTTCGCTATTGTAAGACGCATGTTGGATTACCATGGCCTCAAATGAGTAGTTTCAGCCTAGAAGTTGAATGCTCGTAAATTTTGAAATTCGTAAAAATCGCGCAGAGCAAAAAAAACGAATTTTGTCATCTGAACGAGCACCGTGACAAAGGTGACCTTAGATAAAGCTTATTTACTCAGAATATCCTGGAAAATTTGCCTCATGGACTACTCTACGTTTCCTAATCGCTTCAAAGCCTTAGCTATAGATACTTCACAAAAAGCTGATAACAGTCAATAATCTTTCTCGGCAGAAAGCAAAATAGTGTTGTTCAGCAAACTGAACTCTAGATGCAGTGCTTTTTTATCATCAAAACCAGCATCAGTTTTCTTGTTCCACTTAATCAAGCAACGTATGCAAAGAAGTAAAAAATTAAAATTCCATGAATTGTATTTTACAACTTGGATATACAACGTATTTTTCAGCGCAAATAACAAACAAAACACATAAAGGATAAACGATATGCATAGGACATGTTAAATTAAGTAGCTGTTTACACGGTTCATCAAACTCGACGAAGGGTCCTTCAGGACGCGAGCCAAAGGGGGAATAATTCTATTTCATCGCAGTTTCGCCCCACTGTGCGTGTTAACAATTCTTGATCTTGCGCCAGGATGTAGGGATATGCAAGAAAACAGAGCTGGATAAAGAGAATGCCGTTGCCTAAGAGTAGGTAAGCTTTCAGGATCTTATACAAACTCTTTAACCGATAACTTCAAGATTGACGCAGAACTTTCACGCTATTAACTTGATGGCATGGCGCAGAACACAAGCGTCAGCCTTAAAAATCCAAGTAAGAGATATGGAGTGCATTCGTACAAAATGGGAGAATGCACGATTTGATGACAAGGTCCAGAACAGTATAGGTCATTTTTATGAGTGAGAAGTGAAGAGATAGTAGTAACGGCCATTGTAATTGTTGTGTCATCTACATATTTGATTAAGCATGAGGAGACAATGAGACTTATGTCCCCAGTGTAGAAGATTAATGGGAGAAGAGATAATGCAGCACCTTGCAGTAGGCCGTAATTACTGTTTTCAGGACTGGACCCATAAGATCCAGTGACTACAAATCATTTTCTGCTGATGAACTAGTCTTTAAGACAGTATAGAACTCTATTTTCCAGTTTAGCTACAGCCAGATCATTCAAAAGTTATGATCGTGGGACAGAGTTTAGCGCAGAACTAAAATTTGGAAAAGCGTAAGGACTAATATTTTTTCCTTGTCCATGTGTGACCTAGTCAACAGAATTGGCCACGGCGTCCAGTGGGCTCAAGTGAACTGAGGGTGGTGGACGGGTGGCAGGGGTTTACAAATGGGAGTGTTACTCTCTCCAGGTGAGGACGAATAGGAGGATCCATTGATTTTGGAAGAATCGAATAGATGGCTATCAAACGAAAGTCACCAAGGTTTGTTGAACTAGCCTTGTTCCTCAGCAAGGGGACAATTTCAGAACGCTTCCAAGAATCAATCACTACCGCAAGGGAGACAGAAAGTTGAAAACATGACAGTGGATATACGAAAGTTTCCAAGCGCATGATCTTGGTGCAGACGGTACACACAGCATCTGTACCGAACGAGAGATCAAAACGAAGCCTTCAGAAAACAGTTGGAGACATCGGTACTCGCAAATCAGATTGCAGCGGCGCATGACATATCATCACCAGGATCTTCAGCGAGTCACCGACGCTGGCTGTTTCGACCTTAGGAAAAACTGGCTAACTGGTTGAATGACTGCGAATTGGCCGACGAAGGAAGAGTCGACGAGTTACAGCTTCACAGCTGTTTAATGCCATGATGAAGCTGGTTGTACGGGGATATAGTGAGAAGCGGTGCTGCATACAGATCGTTGAAACAAATGACTTCAGCTTTAATCAGGCTTGAAGGTTGAACATGTGGCAAGGTTGTGTTCACTCAACAGCTTTACTTTCCTTCGGTAGAGGCGAAAAAGAAATTTCGAAGAGAAT
>UZAM01008072.1:19861-29914 GCA_900618415.1 Soboliphyme baturini
ATATCTGGTCGACTACAACTGCGAATATTCATTCTGACATCAACCTCTGCACTCCATGTGTTTCTGTAATTTCGGAGTTAAACAGGCGTGTGCTTGAAAGAAAAAGCAATAGGACTCTCTTCAAATCCGATGATATATTAAAAACTGGCTTAACGGAAATTCGGTACCAAATAGCCAGAACGAAAAGGCAGATGTAATTTACGCCAAAAATTCACAAAATGACAGCTATTTTATATGGATCAAATTATTATACTATTATAGATAAGGATGATAGGACATAGGAAAGCAACTACCATTACGAATCTAGCCAATGCAAAAAAACGACGTTTGAAAGAAGGTTGGCTGGCTTTTTGCCAAGTTTCCACGGGATGCAACGGCTACTTTTACTAAAAATTATGGTAACAACGCTTGGAAACTACAAACACCGCTTAGTCGTCACAGCTCTCTTAATCCAAAAAGACACAAGGTCATGAACAGACAACGCGAGATTTCTCCATTGTGGCAAAATTTATGTACACTTCAAATAAAGCTTAAAATATTGTTATAGTAACGTCTTGTCGATCCAAATCACCGTATCTACATGCATTATATTGTTTGCATTTGAAAACGGCTGGTAACATCAGCCGAAATCTTTGTGCTGTAGCAAACGCTTTGTACCGGGTGTAATTTAAATAAACTCATATCTTACTCATAGATCAACCCAAGATGTGATATAATTATACATATATTGTTAGACGCAGTGCTAGTATTTGAGAAGGACGGATGTTCGCCGATTCCTCCACTGTATTGTTAAAAATAGCTCCTCAGAATTTTCACTGTGCGCGAAGTGTCATAGCTTTCTTTCTATGCTGTTGTATTCTTGTGGGATATTTATTTTGCCACTTGTTGCATTTTTGTTTTCTTAATCTATTACTTTGTCTGTTTCTTTTCGACTGCTCGAAAACTATTATATGCTCCTTTTATTGTCATGTGATATCATGTAATTCCAAATTCTATTAATGCAGTGAAGTTGTAATCTTTCATTTTAATTCTTTGATTTTTGCTGGAAGGCATCAGTAGAGTTTCGCTGCTTCAGATCATGGAATTAAGGAATTTCCTTCCAGAACTTCTAAAATTTTCTCTTACTTTGTATTTGTCTGTGCTGTGTTACGAAGCTTCCCACGAGAAGTGTTGCTAGGATGATTTATAGCGGTCAGACTTGAAGGATTTCAATTCTAAAGCTGCGAGGCAAAAGAATATTTTTCGATTATCATACCTAAAATGAAAATATGCCCGAAAATGTCATATTTCAAAATCTTATATTTCCTAAAGTTTAACAACAAACACAACAACGTAATACATAATTAAAATTTAAAAGTCTTGTATTACTTTATTGCCATATTCATCCCGATATAGATCGTTGCTTAATACCCATGGAATTGATTTGACCAGGCTTAGACTGAATGTGCTTGCAGAGTTCAAGACGTATGTTTATTTTGGATAGGTTAATGGAGAAGCGTTAGTAAAAGCAACGGATTGAGACGATCGTAGAGAAACCAATTCTGTAGCGATCAACTCAGTTCCTTACAATCTGCTTGTCAAGTTAGCACGTTTCAGCGGATCGATAGCAACGCAGAGTGAAATGGAGATTTCTCGTATGAGGTCAGTCCGTACTACGTACGTTGCAGAAAGACACATCTATCTTCTGGCTTTAGAAGGCTTGATAGAACAGCGCTACAGGCATCTAGCCACCTTCGTGGCAGCACAATCTTCCTTGTTGATTGATTGATTTACTAAGTTTTTACATTTCCATCTGAATGACTGGTCGAAAGCATTTTGATGAAATCTTCAAAAGTTTTGCTCTTCTTAAAACTGGAGTTACACAGTTCATGGTTTGAGTCCAATTGTTGATTTTCTCATGTTAATCCATGCATTTGGATATCGTGTATATTAAATTTCTGTCCATCATTGCGTTTCCTATTCATCGTTTAAAATTCGTTGTCTCATTATTGGTATTTTGTTTGTTTTTTTGCATTATATGTATACTGTTGTACCAATGGATCAGTAGTTGTTGCCACGTCAGTTATTGCTAGCTTTGCGTACAATTTCCACTAAGTTAGGTAGTAGACATTTCGACCTGATGAATTGAATGATTGATTGATTGAATTGCAATAAACAGTCACGCAGCAATGGTATTTTTGTGTATGGATGTGTTTCGCTGATTAGAGGTGACAGAACAAAGCATAATGAAAAGCCACGTTATCCGGTGACATTATAACAAAACAAATCGTAAAGTATGTAACTGTAGAGAGAAGATTTGGAAACTGTTATACTGGAATAAACCCTCAGTAAGATGAATAGAGGACAAAAGTCGTGCATGATCAACCTGATCTGGCTAGCATTGTTATGACATGAGAAGTTATTTCCTAGAAATTGCTTTTATTTATTTCGAGGTAAATCTGCCTTTGGACAGGTATTCACAGCTATTGCTGCTACGCTCTCAAATTCAAGCCACGAATTTGGTTCTATTAATATTCATCGTCCAAAATAATGGAGACAACTTTACTGAATAGGTGGTTTACCACAAGGATATGCGACACCGCTGTGGATCATGCTTCTTGTTGTAGTGGTCACGCACTAGTCATTCCATTATAAATTAGTTAACTCATCGAAAATATGTATTCAGTGCTGTGAACTGTTTATTAAATTTAGTTTTAAAGCTGTACATCATTCTCCTGAAACTTCCTCTGAAAGATGCGCCATTCATTCTAATAAGTACGGGACTACAAATGGCATCGGCACAAAAAACAGCACAGTGTCGTATGAACGAAAAAAAATGATGCCCTTTATGGAAATGGGGACCGATGTTGATGAATTTCTTGCTCAGAATGGTTTACAATCAAGGAAACATTCGCGCCGCGCTTAGATATAGAACTCCTAGCCGTGGAATGCATGATTTTTGACGTACTAAGGCACTATCCACACTCCCCCTGAATAGCATGTTTCAAATACTGCGCTAGTAAATGTTCTAAACGCGATAGACTTACAAAATCATACTATGACCGGTTATAAATACTAATTTTTAGCCGGAATATGTCAAAAATATGGAGTTTACGGATAGTCCGGATTTTCTGGCACATTCCGCTATTGCGGCTGATTCGCTGATGGACTTTCAGTTTATTCTTACAACGGAAAATAGCGAACGTTTAAAGAAATGTAACCGGAATCAGGTGAGCCTATTTTTTTTTAGCTTAGCCGTTTGTCTACGCGAAGCTTTGTTAGGGTCTTTTCATTCAAAAGCGATGCGTGGAGTTTCTGTTCAACGCCTGCCATCAGCTTCATTTGACGTCTCACGTGCGTTACACCGCTTCCCTAATCTTCGACTCGTAACAGTTAAACTTGGACTGATCATCAGTTTTTTAAGCACGTTATAGATTTCTCATTGAACATGTAAATTCGTTGTGGCAATACGTCTTGGATAACTGCGAGGACAAGAAGATTGCTAAGTTGGAATGGCAGAACCTCGAAGACAAGATCGCCAGTCAGATGACTCTTCGTGTTTTGTCCTGCATACAGATTGCCAGCAAACTGCACAGCCATTGTCGAGTAAATCCTCATGGCCATTACTTAATAATACTTATACCTCATAGTTTTAACGTGTAATCAAGTTCAGTTAGCACGTGATGGTTATGATGGTTGCTGTGTGTTGATGGTTAACAAATATGCTAGGACACGCTTGCGATCAGACAGTTCTCTCCTTATAGCTGATTGTCTGTACAGTTACTGGGCACGGCACTTGTTGTACAGGTGACGACGGTTGTTCGACAGAAGTTTATATAACTAGATGAAGTAACTGTAGTAATTCGAATGGAAAATTGTCAAAGAATGTCTTTGCAGTTGATTCATGATACGAAGTGAAAATCGAATGTCTACACAGCTTGTTCATCAGAGACAAGGAAACAGGTGAGAAGATTGTGTGGAAGTACGAACTCCGTCGGAAGTGCTTATGTCATGCCAGAGTGCATACACTAGACGAACCGTTATTTTCTCAATCGAGGAACATAACCATACTGCTAATGCTGCCAAAGTACAAATAGTAAGAGTTATCGAAGAATTGAAGAAACGCACTCTAATGCCTCAGGATTCTAACCATGAAATAATGGCGTTAGCTTGTGTGGAATTGTCACAATCAACAACCGAAAAATTTCCATCCGTCCATAGCTTAAGGCAGACAGTACAGCACCAAAAGGCCAAGTCACATTTCGAACTGCCAAATCTAACCAATGATTTGGTACTACAGACGTTTGGCTTCGTGATTTCCTGATGCACGGCAACGGACCTGGTAGCAGTCACGTGTTAATTTTTTCTTCTAGGAATAATATACAGCTATTGTCATAATCATCGAACTGGTATATTGATGGAGCATCTAAAGCTATTCCTCAATCGTTTCACTGCCTGCACAAGATCCACTGGATACGGTGCTTCAGTGTCATACCACCCGTATTTGCTTTACTACCAGAAAAAAATAGGGCGAATAGATATTTGCGAATGCTGGGTGTCCTGAAATATTTCGAACCAAGTTTTCTACCTCAGTCGGTACTGAGAGACTTCGCACATGTGGCCTTTAATGCTTTTCAAAGAAGCTTTCTAAATGTTCTGCATTGCGAGTGCTTTTTCAGTTTGGCCAGTGCAACTACCGAAGCATTCAAGTAAACGGCCTCCAGCAGCAGTACTCAGCCGATACTACCTTCTCTTTAAAAATTCGAATGCTCATTCCACTGTTCTTTATTCCAGGGCTGCGCGCATTTGAGGTCTTTTCAAAAATGAACGATGACCCGATCGAGGCGCAAGGGTTTATAGACTCCTTCGAAGGTACGTGGATTGACCATCCAGATCGACAAAGACACGAAAACAACCACGCTTGAATATAGCAATTTGGAAGTATCTTGACATCCACAAGGGTCTGACAAAATATTGCCGTTCTAGGTAGATGACCGAGAATTTTCGTAAGTTATTCAGTCACACCATCCCTCTATATGGAAGTTCCTCGTTTGTCTGCAAAAGGAACAAAGCCTGAACGAAACGAAGATCAATCAATTCATTGTAGGCCAGCCACAATCGCTACAAAAACGAAATATGCTGAATGAACTCAGCGTATAGTTGGATCGTATTCTGAAGAACTCGAGAAGGCTAGCGCGAATATGTAACTTTTCGGTCGTTTAAGAACTATTGCACTTTTTTAATTATTAATTGAATAGCCTTATGTGCTAAAAACCTAAAAATGTATAAAAAATTGCTCGAGCCAAACGTCACAACAGCTGCAGACCACAGAACCAATTCTAGAGATCAACCCGGGCCATCCTGAAGAAGGCTGTGAGACACGAACCGAAACGTCGGTACTGGTCAGTCACCCGACGGATATTTATTTGCGCTGTGTATAAAAAAACTTATATATCTTTTAGTTTCAACTTTATCGCCAGTGCATAAACAAAATACTCAACCTAACTTGTTTCAACAAAAAATGTGCATTTTCCGTTGTACGGTGCAGAAGGTGCTTGTTTAATAGTATGTCAAAAAAACTGCGGAAACAAAGTTCGACAGACGATCTGTAACTCAAATTTTACGTTACTGTAGATGACGCGAGGCAGTGAATGACTGTACAGACAATCAGCTGTGAGGCGAGTAAGTTTCCCGGAGCTAGTGTGCGCGCGATCAAAATAGGGCATAGTCTGTTGATGAAAACAACAGTTAAGCAGTTTAGCTCATCTTGGCTGTAAAGCGGTCCACTGGACACCAAGACCACAAACTTGACTCTGACATAAGCCGACTCACTGAGGGGGTGGGCAAGAATTTTTGCAGCATATTTGCCGCACTGCAAGACAAACTATTGTCAGAGTAGGCTTTTTGCCATAGCAAAACATGATCAAGCAGGGCATTTTCTCAGTAGAATGATTACAGATCTTTCGCCACATGACAAGAACTAAACATAAAAATAGGCTATAATATATATAAAACAAAACACTAATATTACACTGAAATTCTGCATAAACCCGGTATCAGAAACTGAAATATGATTTACAGTGGAATTGGCAAGCTACAGTATGTTAGTGTCCAAATTGTACAGGTGTCTAAAGACAAAAGTTATTTTTTGTCTATGGAATAGGTATATTTAACAGAATGCGGGTGATCACAAAAACAAATGCCGCTTCCAAGCAACTTTGAAGTTATGCACTGTACTTAGTGCATTCCATCTTAGGACCCTGTATTTACTTTCAATTGCAACTAAACCGCTTCGAGCATATCTGTCATAACCTTTTTATAGAGCGTTGCACTGCGACAGTGATGGCCAAGAGTGCGTATCTCAGCCACTATAAATGTAGTGCTCGTCATTGTGTTAAAGCTTGGTTTTTTTCGACTGGCTGAAAGACATGAAAATCAAACGCATTCTACCTCTAACTGTATCATGGTTAACTCGGGTGATTTATGACTGCTCAGGCCGCATCTGAGTCGCGTAGGTTAATGAGACTGGCGTCGAAGGTTAGGCGAAGAGGTTCATTCATTCGAAAAGTTTGTGTCTACATCGCATCAAGACTATCACATGTCCATGCTTAAAATGGGCTTTCGATCAGAATCTCTTATGATAGCAATATCTCGTATGTTATTTAAAGTGTTGATGATTATAGAACCTTACGACGGCGACTGTCCGCGAATTCCTACGCCAATTGGGCCACAGCTACACGCTTGAGCATGTCTTAAATTCGGAGATGCGCGTACTCAAAACGCTGGAGTATCACTTAAGTTTTACGTCTCCCCTCGTGTATATCGAAACGCTGCTAAAACTACTCAGTAAAAATTCATCGTGCTGCCATATTTTTTATGCTCAGTTCTAGATATTGCGGATTCGCGATTACCTGTTGAACGATGCTATGATACCTGTTTGGACCTTCTGGATTCAGTATGGCTGGACAGAGACGCCGTCTATCGTCTTCTCCTAAGCACAACGCTGAACAACTCTTCGAACGATAGGTATTGCAGTGCATGTTTTCCCTATATCGAGGTTGCTCAGTCTTTAGTGCGTTACACTCAGAACCGTGAGGTTCATTCCTGGTCAGGGCCAGGTTACTCAACCTCTCTTCCTTCTGAGATTGGTAAATGATTATCATTCCATAAGAAGGAAACATTGATTGACCCTATTTGCAATGTGATGGCAAACATATTGCAGTCAGTATATTGTATATGATTGCAGTTTAAAATTAGAAGAAATGATCATATCCGGCATGGAAATGGAAATCTGCGCCGCACCATTAACTTCATGAAAATAAAGGCGCCAGAAGTGGCATGGTCGTGAAAGTGTGCAAAACACCGACATTAGATCGGTTGCGAACTTTCCTTTTTTACCGTAGTGCTTATGAAATGCGGTGTCAAGACCCTTATATCGTAGTTATTTTTGAGTGCGATAGTAGTTATGTTCAGGTTTAATTGCTACCGCATAAGAAATATATTGGTTGCCCATAAGTGCGTCTACGGTGCTATGCATTATTTAAAAACAACGTAAAGGAGAAAAAACTTGACGTTCATTTAATGGCTATTTTCCTGTTTCACTGTTGGTCCATCAGTGTCCGATAAAGGAGCGTGGCGGTACCGACGTGTCAGCTTTTTATTCGTTACGTTCTCAGCCAAAATGTTGGCTACCTTTTTATGCCTGAATCTTCTCTTCCAGTAGGGGGAGGGGGTAATTTCGACAGTTTTGGGGGGTGATACAGTGGTGCAACGGGGTAGTAGTTTGCTTTGCACTTTAGAGGTGTCGTATTGAGACCCCAGTCACGGCATAAAATTTTTTTATTAACTGCTAATTTCCATAAGCATGGGGTTCTCCCCACGTGATTCAGTGCAATCAGCAGAATAACTGGTAACAACTCGTTGACCTACGAATTGCGACAGCATTATGTTTTGGTTTGGTCATACCATAGCGTGCGAGACACGTGCGGCGCATTCCTTGCTCACGGGAATTTGTGGTTAATACAAAGATTGCCCCTTCTTCGGACTCGAACCTGGCACCTGCTGAGTTCAAAGGCAACTTTTTTGGCGATCTCTGAGTCACCCTGTCCCAAAGCGAATTCCTCGATTGCGAACATAGTCATAATGTTGATTTATTACAGGTTAATCAATATTTTTGCACTCTGTTTAAAATCTCAGTGTTTTTTGCTGCCTTCGCATGCAAAGTACGGAATTTCATTTGTTGTCCCGTCACTGTGTATAGTTTAGAAATCGATTGGCATGGATCGAGTCGGACTATCTGTTACTGGCTGTGACGGTGATCTACTGCTCCTTTCTGGTATTGGGTTTCCCTGAGATTAATACACTGGTATGAATTTTTTATGACTGAGTGAGTGTGCTTACTTTCTCGTAGAATATTTGTTTAAAATCACTTCATGTCGTGTTCGCCTACTTTACACAGTTTTTAGGTTAATTAGGACCGTCTGCTTAAAATTGGTATTGCATGCATCCGTAAAGTTGACACCAATGTGTATGGTTCTCATGTTTCTAGCGGGTAGTATTAAGTACCTGTTTTTGGGGGTTTTCTACGAAATATCCTTTTGCATCCTTTAGCTGCGTTACACTCAGTATGCTATTAGGGCAGATAAGCAGGACTGACTAATGATCTGCAGAAATTCAGTGATCAAACTAGCCGTCCCATTGTCCACCGGGTCACGAAAAAAATTAGACTTTTCATTGAATCTAGCTTAGTGTTTTAGCTGATAGTAAACTTAAAGGTTAAATGTGTTTCCACTGCTTTCAACCGATGGTTGCAAAATGTGAACTCCAAGCCTGCAAGCTATTCATAAACGGCGGACTGCAACGCAGCATTGGTAGGTGTACGTTAGGAATTACTAGAATAGAAGTGAAGGCGAATGAATGACTGAGAACACTAATCTGCTATTTCATTGCTTGAGTGAAGAAGTTACAGTGGCAGTGGGTAAGACGGGTTGCAAGATGAACCGAAAATCGCTGGACCAGAGACATTAGACTGGGTTCCGAAAGAAAGTAAATGGCAGCAGGAAACCATCCAGACTAATGGCAGGATGAGCTGAAGAAGTCTTCTTGGTCGAAATGGATAAAAATGGTATGAAATAAGTTTACAACTAAGTTTTCCTCCTCCTGGAGAGGCCTTCATCCTACAGTGGACCGATATAGGCTGATGATAATTTATGTTTTTGTTGCACTATTAACTGAAATATGACTATTAGCCTTTTGAACCAGACCCAGAGATTTACTGTTGCAAACATGTGGCTAGGAGCTATCTCTTATGGTCCATCGATAATGGTAACTTTGCGCAGCAGAAGTGATTATTTATATTTTGGGTTGGTTTTCAACTACTACCGACCAGTGCCATCCTTTTTTGCGATACTTTCTACATTTCTCAAAAATGTACTGTAAATTCGACGGAGTGGCGTATTTAGATGAAGAGGATTCACGAAATCACGCATATTCCTGCACAGGACGTGCTCGACTTTTCGCGAGTAATCTGTAGACATCTAGTGACGGTAGCTACCGGTGACGAAGGCATGAACGCTAGCTGATGATCATTCGCAGAACGTCTGTTTCGCTCTCCTCCGTCTAGTTCTGTTTTTTCTTTGTTTTGTTTTTGCAGTTGCATCAGCACTTTTATGTTTCTTTCCTGATGTTATTTGTTGATTCTTTTGTTTCTGTTATTTTGGTTTTAGTGTTGATTTCCGTATTTTACTTGACGTGTTTCTTGCAAAGTGTTGAACTTGTTTCAAAGGTTTTGCTTGGCTTCTTAATGACAGCACGCAACAGATAATTAGTCAGTAGTTTCGGGTTTAAGAAAACTCAGCAAAAATGTCACCCCCCCTCCCGCGACGGCAATAGATGTGCTATACAGAACGCTTTCGTTTTATGCATAAAGATTATGATGCCAGCCAGGTGTTACTGCTGTAATACATGCCAGTAACACCTGGAGTAGTCGATTCCAGCAGTAACACCTGGTTTCTTCGTCGTCAATCCGTCGATCTTCGTCAGCCGTCGTTGTGCTGCTACAACCCTGGCTGGCAG
>UZAM01008082.1:13784-25019 GCA_900618415.1 Soboliphyme baturini
TGGAAAGAGAAGAAACGCTAAATCAACTGAGGGAAAAAACGTCAGGGTTAACCTGCGATATCCTTGACCTGTATGAGACACTACGAAGGAAATGAAGGACATATTGTAAAACGGTTGTTCGATATGGCAAAGGGACGCGAAAAACATAGGAGGAATCGGAAATGTAGTCAGCGAAAGGTGGTTCTAGATGATAGTTTTCTGTCTGGTTAAGTCACCAAGGCTGGACATGCTGAACCTCTAACTGAGCAAGAAAAGGAACTTGAATATCGTCCAAACCTATGTTCCCACAACAGACAATGAGGAGGCGGAAGAATTCTATCAACAACTAGAATAGGCATTGGTCCCAATGTCTATACATGCCTTTGTCATGAGAGCCTTCACTGCCAAGATCTGAGTGGCAAAGGTTGGTGAATAGTTCGTCGGTAGGCACAGCACCACGGAGCAACATGAAGCGGAGATTGGCTGGTGACCATGGCAGAACCGAAACATTTGTATATTGGTAACAACTAGTTCAAGAGGAAGTGTAATATGAGGTGCAGAGAGATCGAGTGCTATGCGGCGACGTTGATCGACTTCGTCCTGTTCAATAAACGCCACATCATCTGAGGCATGGCAGTAGTTCCATCATTTAACACCGGTAGTCGCTACAGACTGGAGTGGAACAGGTAACCTTCGAAGAGATGATCGAGAGGACGTGGTTGCAAATGGCAAATTGCATGCAGCAACTGAAACATTCGAGAAGGTAATTCTGAATGCACGAATTTCCAACGATAGTTGGAATCTGAAAGGCAGCTGCGATGACGGCCACGGGAAGTTGAGGCTGAGGCTTCGCGTAAAGTCAATTGAGGTAGCTACATCAGCAATATGGAAATGAAGGTTTCAAAAGAGACAAAGACTTTGCTAGAAAAGCAGATGAGGATGAGAAGATAACGGAAAGCTGCAGTTGAGTACTGTCTTCTCTGCCGAGCTCAGTAGATGAACGTTCAAACCTACCAATTGCAAAAAATAATGATAACCCCGAACACCGCAGGAGCCTCAATCAATGCAGAGAGGGTTTGCGTTTTATTAGTCCCCCAAAAGGATGTTGAATTAAATGGATGGTTCATTAACGTCTGACAGAGCTGAGAAGCAGTTTATCTGCAAGAACTTTGACACTCAAATCTATGCCTCAAGACATGCCTCTGATCGTCGTCGTTCCAACAGCCAGAAGGAAGTACACTCTCAGTCCTCATAGGCGAAGTTCGGGATGCATTGCAGGAAATGAATGAAGGAAACACCTCAGGGAGATATAGTCTCACGATTAAAGTGATCAGCGTAGGTGATCAGACTCTATAAATGGCGGTAAAAGAGAGATTCAATTACCACCTGAAAACATAAAAGATACCGTCAAGCTGGATGGAGTCAAAAACAATAATTCTGTTCAAGAAACATATGAAATAACTGTAGTCTGTTCTCGTATGTCTACAATCGTTCATTAAGATCATTACCAACAGACTGTCGGCAAGTCTCGAGAAATAGCCATCAAGAGAACGGACACGATTCCGAAAGAGCTACGGCAGAATGGAATATGTTTTAACATTAAATCAAGTTCTATAGCGCGTGAGGCAATGACTGTTCTTTCTGTGCATCGTCTTCATTGACCCTGGTAACGAAACGCTTTCGAGCATAACACAGTGTAGACTGCAGCAATAGAAAATGACACCACCGCCCGCTAAGGAAACGAACACTTGCTGCTTCACAAATATCACGCTGTTCCACATGCCAAATTCGGAATCGCTTAGAAAACGTCGGGAAATGGGACAGCTGTTCTCTGAATGTTTGACAATGATTGTTTCGTGATTCGAAATGGCGTTACGGAAGATCAACTGGAAAGGAGGGATTAACATCAATGGTAAACAGCTCATCCATCTATGGTTCGCCGTTGACGTGTTGTTGCTTACGGAAAGCGCAAATCAGCTACAAGCATGCTGCAAGAGCTCAACAGAAAAAGTGCAAAAATCAGACTGTGATCAGACAATCCATCAGCTGGTTAAAGACGACGATCGGATGCTTGCCTAAGACCCGGGTAACGTTTAGCGAAGCAAAATAGAATAAGTTCATAAATACATTTGCCAGGGTCAAGTGATCAACACGCTTCATGATCAGGCTGAAGAAACTCAATGGAGACAAACCAACGACCGGTTACGCGCATTCCATTCCATCAAGACGTCCTCATCGGCAACATCAAGAAAAAAACCATACTCATGAAGCCCTTTTGGGCTCTACCGTTTGCCGGCCATCATGGTCACTCGCAAATGCCAAAGAGCGTCTGCTATCTTCAGTTGAAAGAGTCATACAAGTAAGAATATTCGGAATGTCACGTGCAAGGGCGAAAAAAACACTGACGCCATGATCACGTTGCAAACGGCCCTGAAGGACCTCCTCATCGAAAGCAGATAGGAGAAGGTACTGTAAGCCGGGCGTGTATCTCGGCTCACCTACGGGAGATAGTTGATGATTATCGTCGACTGGTACCCTAGTAGGTTGACTAAACTTTCGGTCGCTCACCGAAGGTTCGAAGGATATATCAGAAGCCGGGAAAGCCGCGCTTTGAGGAAGAACTCCCGAAACACGGAAGAATATCGGCCATGTTGATGCCGGACCGATTTGTGGCTGAATGCTGCCGGTCCAACTGATTCAAGTGTGATCTCATGATAACAAGCAGGAAAACACTAACTTGGAAGTAAACTGGGAATCGACGATGTAAGCCACTAAGTTTCAGATGGATCTATAACTTGTAAGCTTACAACTGCGAGGAACGAATGTTTTCCTTTGCCGTTAATTTCCGTAGTCAAAGAATTCACCCCCCCCCTGCCGTGCTTTCATCCTGAAGTGATTGGCGAGACAATAATTTGCGAATAATTGGAGAGCATGATACTCCAGTATGGTCATGCCCAAAAGTGCTAGACAAACTGCCATGCTTTGCAACTGGTTAAACATCACGCACCAGAAATCAAGCAACATGTCAAGAGAACAAATTAACGTTTCCGCCACTGGTGTATTTTTCGTATTTTTCCCCGTCAAGTCTTTCTCCTTGGCAAATTTGTGCATTGTATAGTGAATAATAAACCGCATCTGTTTTACCTGCTCTTGAGACGTAAATGCACGACAAACCGCAACCATCAAAACAACATTTCTGATGCTCTTGACAGTCCCCGTCATCTTTGCATTGCATGGAACATACTAGATGAAGTTGGCGTTGTTGATTTGGGCATTTTCCTGGCCTCGATATGGTTGCTAAAATAGTTTTTCAACGCAACGAATAACAAGCAATTGACAACAAGAACTTTTGTAACGAAAAGACGCACTTACTCGGAACCTAGTATAGTTTAACAGTAGATAGTAATTCGAAGATACTTGACGTCATGGTAGAGATTAATAGCCATGATATGCTTTTCTTTGGAACGCTTGCGTACGATTCCCATTCTACTGTGACCTCACTGCAGCTACAGTTTCCAGTCCACTTCAGCCAAGTGATGAGACTCATCGATTCTTTCACTTTTAGAAGGTAAGGTCATCAGTTTTGGTCAGCAGCCTTGGCAGGAACCATCATCGGTCTCGCAATCGTCATTTTTAAACAAATGAATCGGTCTTTTGTCCCCCTATGGGGTCGGAATGACTGGTGCCTTGCAAGCCTTTTCTGTAGGCTAATCCATGTTTTTGACTTTCCAGCTCACAGTTCCAATTCATAACTTTTCTTGGTTTGAATCAAAACGGTTCCTGTCATGACTTTATCGATGTTCGATGCCACCGCAATCGGGCTTATTCCGGCGAAGTCCGTGTAGTGTCCAATCGTAATATTGGAAATATGCATAAACACTTGTCACCGCTGGTTGATTCATAAATAAGATAGATTTATTCGACATTGCACGCTGCCATAACGCTTCTGTACAGGAAAAAGGTTTCGGATGACGTCACTAGTCCTTCTCAACTTCAAACAATCAGTATAATATACAAAAATACGGTATCAGGAGATAGTCAAGATGTACTTACAACTAACTTTTGATGTTTGTTTAGAATCGACACCAGTTACGCAATGGAGAGATATAAACTCCTCTCATCTTTGGTAATGACGTCCAGTCCTGCTGGGATTAAGAAAGCTTCAGCAACTGAACGTTCTTTATAGCTCCCATCCATTGCTACTATGGTTTGACAGTTAAAGTCGACGCTGTATTCTAGAAGAAACTAATGGAGGGCTGCTTTTTAGCTTCTTTCCAAGCGTCGCTTTCTTTCGGTTGTTAGATTTCTGATGGACACTGCTCTCTTATAACCTACCATCCTAGTTCGTAGTTGTCTGACAGTTTCACAAAGGTATGACAGTTGGCAATTTGAGCGATTTATTGAGTAATTACTTCGGTCTTTCCTTTGTTCATTATTTTGCCCTTAATTTTCATCAAGCGAGGACTCAATTTCTCGTCTGAATTGAAGACACTCCTGATGCCTAACTTTCCCAACACAAGTCGAATAGACTTTGAAATGAGGAGAGCATAGGCAATGCAAACGGTCAATGGCGGAATGAACGTTCGTTTTGCTGGTTGACCAGCAATGCTGTCCGCTTTCTTCATTGCTCTCCTGATGAACTGTTGTGGATACCGGTTTGTCTGTACAATTACTTTCATATGGTGGATTTCATGCTGAAATTGAGATCTCGCCTTACGATCTCTCTCCAGCGACCGAAGAAAAGTGACGCTTGAAAATCTCCACCGTTGCCTGTCCCAAGTCCGGTGAGAAAAAAGGAGGGATTAAGACCATTACCAAATCTCCCGTAAATCTTAGCCACCTGTTCTTCATGGCAATGCCGTTATCAAACATTAAACCGGCTCGATCGTCACCCCGGTTACCAAGAGCCGCGCAGGCTGTGAAAAGTCGGCGATTATAGCCTGGGCGTAGCGGAACGACAACAGCTGCCGAAAATCGACAAAATGACAATGAATAGACAAATCATCAACATAGACGATACCCGTCCTGAACGGAGAACGCAGTCAGCGCGATGACATCATTGCACGTACGCAAACACTCCAAGAGAACGCCACCGCCAGTGAGAACTTACAGTCCGCAATTGGAATATATCCTCACTCAGAAGGAAAAAGCAGAAGTTAGTTAATGAGGCTATAAAGTACCAATTCGACATTTTGGACTCTCATGTGCCAAGGCTCTCGAATCCTGAACCTCTGCGAGTGGAAGTTATTCTACTCAGGCGTCTGTATCACGACGCGCTGTCAGGCCGGTATTGGTGACCCGGTAGAACTCCACCTGGCTGATAGAATCATTCAGTGGAAGCCTGAGAGCGGAAGAATGACAATTTTCCGATTGAAACGGCAACGGTCTAAAGCGCTGAGCTTTTTACAGGTCTATGCGCCCAATTTGGAGGGAGAATATGAGACCTTCCTTGAGGAAGTGCAGTGTGCTCTGTCCGAAGTGCCGAATACAGAGTCCCTCATATTGATGGGCGATTTTAATGCGTGACGTTGAATATAGGAAGAAATGTGTGATTGGAAAGAAAGACACTAACGACCTCAACGATAACGGCATGAAGTTGTTGCGGTTTTGTGCAAACAACGGATTGTCCATTATGAACACCTCCTTCGAGCATCGAAGAGCGCCTCATATCGGGAAGCTTATTCACAGAAGTCGATGATCGATTTGATAATCGTATTGTCTGACTTATGATGGTGTATAATGGCTGTTAATGTTAAAAGTGGCGTAATGCTGACCGATTACAGAGAGAATATTGATTTATCGTGATAATGTCAATTAGACGATGATAACTGTCACTCTTCTCTGTGCCTCTAGAAATATATCGAGTAAAAAGGACGAAAACGCTTTTCATAGGTACTTCAGCTCGGTATTCGTGCGCCGTCGTGTGCGAGCCAAACAACGGGACGTCGACGAGAAGCCAGCAAGCAACATAGAGAAACAACATTGATGTTCTTTCAGAAAGGAAGATTTTTTTCTACGATATAGTCACCGATTACTTATGGCTAAAGCATTCAAAAGCTCTGCATCCGGCGGGGCATCACAAACTACAGGGTTATCGTTCTGCCTATGCGAATGGCTCAATGTGATGAGATCAACAAACAACGCCGAAAGGGCACTTTTTTTCTAGTGGTGCCTAATGGGATGTATTGGAAGGTTAAGGTTAATTCGAATTCGAGCAGTTTATGCCTCAGGCTACTACAGTATCTTATTCGTTCACAGTTTCGCTAAAGTTCAATTTTAAAATGGTATGGCACATATGACAACACCATGGCCTTTATTCGAGATGTATTTAGGGCTGCAGATACTGTTTTTCCATGTCGTTGCGGTCTGTTGAGTCAAATGTCGCCCCAACAAGTTAGAGACTGTGAAATTACGATAAAATATGTGCTCGTTAACATCTTCCAGTGCGCGAATCCACACGGTGTAAGTTTGAACAGCGGTTGACACTCACATGGAAATTCGCAGCATAGACCCTTGCCAAAATATCCGATTTCAAAACACCAATGCTCGTCACCACAATCGGTGGTGGAGTCGCAGAAGATAACTACCTCGCTTATTGGCTGCTTAGCTGGCCGTCCACTTTGACAAGGATTGATCAGACCTAAAGGAGAGGTCAGATGCCGTTTCAAGCAACCTTAATTTCGTACTTACACTGAGGCACTGATACCGTGCAACTTGTGGACGATGCGGAAACGCAGTCTTTCGAAACTGACTGGCACGTCTCGAAGGTATTTACACATTGGATACCATCGCATAAGTTTCTACAAGGACAACCAGACAAAGGGCATCCATTGTCATCCGTCTTCAGACCATAAACACAAGCGCTGGCATTGCATATCTGATTATGTCTGCAGTCATGACGCTGAGCTAAAATATCACACAGCGCTAGAACTGATTCAGAATAAGGTGATGCGTTTAACTGAGTGACCAAAACAAATGAAGCTAAATTATTTTTCACTTAAATTGCAATTAATGATGTGACCCCCCCCCTCCGGATTGCGATCCTGACTGTTCTATCCAATAACGAAATCACTGCAGATCAAAAAATGCAGAGCAGTTAGAGTTCTACAGTTCTGTATTTCTCTTGTTAATAATGACTCCGTTTGGATGATTTGTCCCCTCAAAGCAAAGTCAATGTAGCTTAATATCCATTTTTAATGAAACACGGTTTCCGGAGTGAATTGGCATTAGTAAGTTATTGAGGTTCCGTAAGATTAATGATTTAGGCAATAGCATGAAGCTGCAGATGTACAGAATTTGCGTTCCAAACATATTTCTCCACTGGCTGAAGACGGCAATAATTAACAACGCTGAAAAATACTCTAAGCGTCAGAAATGACGATTTTAAGATCAATGTTAGGAGCGAAGCCGTACGGTCTTGTATCCTATGCTTTCGTAGGAGAAAGATTGGAAGATCCAGCTGAAATTGCCCACAGGCTGCAGTAAGGCGTTTAATAGAGTGGAACCGTTAATGGCTGATAAACGATAGCCGCCTCGTGAAGCGAATAATGATCGCAAAGCTTTATATCAGACGGTCGTGAGACACGTCTCCAACATATTGGGAAGATCTCGTTAAAAGTGACAGTGGTCGAAAGGACAGACGGGCAAATGCGAATTTAATCGATCGAGATAGAAAGATTGTTGTCGATACAATGGGATAAGAAGACGGATCGAAATATGCTGAACTCACGAGTGACGCAGTCGATAGGGTGGCTGGCTGTAACCTTTGTGCCGTGGATTTCTCTGCCTTCCGGATCCACACACCAGCAATGGTGCTGATCACACTGGCGCGATTTGAAAGCACCGGAAGCGTCGCACTCTGGCACATAGCCATCGATCATCGTGCCAAAGGGTAGCAGATCCACTGCCTTCCGTAAAACTCTACACGCTACAATGACTAGTGTGAGTCAACAATTGCACCTAACCACGGACATACCTCTTCCTTGCGCGTTCAGCGCGGTGCACACCTGAGCACAGCCGTTGAAACAGCACTTCTCACCACCCTCGCAGTCTTCATCGCCGTGGCAATTCGACAGACACTCGACTTGACCAGATGGGAAGTCACGTGGGCAGAGGGGTTCGGAAACTGAAATCGTCTCACTCTTTCAATAAGCATTGTTCGAAATGTACATATAATAATGCACAGCATGATTCAGCCGTGGCACTGCACCGAAAGAGCTACAAAATTTGAACTTTCTATGACCTATATTTAACGATAAACCTGGTATCCTGTCTTGTGGTCAATCTATTTATGAATAGCTCAATTTATTTCGCTCCAGCTGAAACTTAAAAGCAATGTTAGATGATTTTCATGATTATCTGTGTGCGAAACGTCAATTCCTTCGAAATTCATATTTCAATCTCAGCACTTCACATGCGAAGTCCCGAAGACAGAATATCTTTGGACCCAATCACTCTGTGCCCAAAAACGATCAGCTAAAATCGCTTATAGTTCCTGGGTCACATTGCAGTGCGATGCGTCAGCCAACGAACCGATATAACAGTTGATATAAAATCTTATTCTTTTGTTTTCCAGTGCTTTTTTATTGCGTCCACAGCACTTGATCAATTCTGCCATGGTCTGGTAAAACTCAGTTGCAGCTACCCACAAATTGGCACCAGATATCCTTCAGAACCTTGCCTGAACGGAGCTGTTCGGAAGTTATTTTAAACCTTGACAAGCATATGATCGTATTGGTCGACGCGTGGCCAAACTATCAGTAATATTCCCAGACCTACGTAACAGCGTAAATTAAAATTAAGCATCACCTACGGCGGACTTCAACGCCCGTCAGTGTGTGAAATTTGTAACAGAAGATTTCATTTGCAAATATCATTCCGAGTTCCGAGGTCAGGAACTTGAATTTCTCTACCTCTTTCAGAAGCATTCCACTAAATTGCAAGTGGTTTGGAGTTTCACTGTAATTGGTCTCAAGAAAAGTGCCAGAAACTTCATTGGAAGTCATAAAACAAGGGAAATCTAGATTGCTTTCAAAGAGAAAAGTTAAATCGACCATTTAATTATTGAATTTTCTAAAAAATTATTAGAATCAAATTGCTGAGAAAAGAAAATGTGACAATAATGTATTTCATACGCACTCTCGAAAGGCGATTAGAAGAGATTTCAAACTTTATTAAGCGAAGCCTGATGACTAAAGTTGAATATTACTTTCATCCGCCAAACATACTCACTTAGTAGACTCGACTAATTGTTTTCGATGATCATTGACCTTTGGTGACATTGATCTTCGATGTCAGTCTTTGGTGTCTTTCATCTTCGCCGCATATAACCAAGGTATAAAAGAGTTCAGTCTTTCAGCGAAGACTACCGCGTGGTTGATATTTACTTTTGCAGCCATATATTAATCGCTGTAATTAAATGTGTAAATAAGATGACCTATTTCATAAAGTATGGTCACATGGAAATTGTCGGACATCGTACCAATGACCATCATTTTACCATTGACGTCGGTGCAACTGTAGAAAAGATATATCAGAAAATATATGCCTTGGTACCTTGGCCATATATTAATTGCAGACTGAGCGTCAAGCAAAGCTAAGAAGCGCCCTTGCGTGGGCAGTAGCAGCGAGTGACAATCCATGCAAGCTCTGGAAGCACGAACATATCGGTAAGAGCAGCAAGCTACAGATATGCAACCCATTCGGTCTGAATATTTGCTCCATGGTTTTGAATTCAAAAACACTCACAGAGATGAATATTTTAAGATCGATATTAGGAGTGATATGATATGATGTAGGCTTGAATGCTGTCGCATGGCAGAGGATGAGACATCAAGCTAAATTGATCGATTGACTGCAGGCAACGCGTTCAAAATGATTGGGCCATTGTAAATGAATGGTTGAATCCAAAACTGAATGCAAGTATTGACCACTGATGGCATCCAAGGAGACGCCCAACAAGATGGCAAAGACTCCTAGCAGTTGATATTACATCGATAAAACTGAAGAGTGAAAACATGATTTGATTCATGCAAAATGTCGGTGCACCACGTGGCGTCGTCTTCTGCGAAATGGTATTGGAAGAAGATTTCACTAGCAGATTCATTCTTATTATCCCGCAGCTTCGTTGTGATATAAGGGCTTTACCAACTTCTTCTTTAATAAATTTGACTTGATTTATTACAAATTTCGTTTCTCTACCCGAAATACAAGAACATCGTATACATGTATGTATCAAGGGGTCCTCTATGACCCAGGGAATACATTTAGTTTGCAAATTTATTATTATGCCAGTTATTACCTTTTATGAAATCGTTATAACACTATTTATTGTGCAGTAGCCAAAGAACCTAGTCAACAGACCTACTGTTGAGACTTGTCACTCTGATCAATCATTTGATTGAATATTTTTTATTGCATATAAATAGAAAATTAACCTTGTTTTAAGCAGCTTTCAACAGGAAGCCAATGCATGAACTAAATGCAGTCTTTGAATAATTGACATGTATGACAGGAACCTTTAAAAAAATATACCACTTAATTAGGTTTATTAGCGAATTGCTTGCTTTCGATGCCGCCCGTAAGGATAACAATCTCTTGTCACTTATCCAGGTTCACACGGTGTTGTCGCACGATCTCCTTCTATAGCCTAAGAGGCCATTGGAGCAAGCTATGACTTCATGAGTCCTTAGCCGCTGAGTGGAAAACCGTAAAGCAGCACGACTTTATCGGGTTGAATAAAATCGTGTTTGAACACAAACAGATACACCTCAAAAAACAGTAATATGGAAGTACTGCCCATTATTAAATTCTAAGGGGGGTACGTTAATCACATGTATCATTTGTGACATTCTTACTTCGGCTGTCTTGACTGTGTAAGATGTTCGCAAATTCTGTTGGAGCGATCTGCACATTTGGCCGACCGTTGTTGCACTCAGCACCCTAAATATAGAAGATGCAAGGAAAGCACAAATGCAGCTGAAAAGAAATTCAGGAAAATATGTTTTTGACGTCCGTTCATCTGATCCCAAAAATTTATACTGCTTTACGTTTAAAATTTATCAATTAATTACACTCCATAATCATATACGGTCTACACTTTCCACAGTCAAACCTCAGCATCCTCGTCGTGCAAAGTAAGTAACGGTTATCGTAAAGCAGAACATACTATGTCGAAATAGGTAGAGCGATTGTTTTCGAGCTGCAGTGGTAGTCATGAACGCTCTTGTGAACCTTGAAATGGCAGGGGAAGGAAAG
>UZAM01008084.1:3298-14439 GCA_900618415.1 Soboliphyme baturini
CTTGACCACGTCGTGATACTGTAACGTACAACATATAATCGTTCTCGATTTCCACTGTAATAAGGGTGCAATGCTGCTAAATCAAACGATCCGTTCGAAACGCCACAGTATGCCTGTAGGTACTGGTATGGTTATTCGACATAGCTGCTCAAGGTAATCACCCATTATCTAATTTGTCCTCGTTAAGGGTGCACCATAATACCAGTCGACGTTCCTCGAACATTCTCTATTTTCCGCTTTCTGCCTCCCTCGCTGACCATGTGATTTTGCCACCGAACTGCCCCAACGGTTTTTTGGAAGACTCACTTCACGTTGGTGATCGAGCGGAACCCAGTTTGTAGTTCTTGACGTCTATCGATTGTCTCTCAGACGAGTCACATGACTGGCCCATCTACTCTTGGCAGCATAGACGTCAGAAATTACGTCAGTCCATCTAGTCCGTTGCCGAATTTATGCGCTCAGAACGTGATCCCGGAGGACACCTTGCACATCTTTTGCTCCACTGCTTTTTGCCTGACAATCAGTTTGTTTTCCTCGACTTCGGTAGCAGATCAACGTTCAGCGTCGCAAAGCATGGCGATAGGCTGGTTGAATCGAACAGTTGCCTCTTGGCCCTCATGGGCAGCTTACTGTCGCGCAGTGATACTTTGATTCGATCAAACTGGCCAATGCCGCATTCCGTCTTCTGCTCATTTGCCGGCCGGTCTCGCTAGTTGATGTGGTCCACCTGAAGGCCGCGGTCAAATGCACAGTTGATGACTTCTTCGAGTTCTTTGCCATAGGGTCATTCGAGAGGTGCTCATTTCGCCTCCGTTTCGTCTAATAAAGTTTAAATGCCAAACCAATGGTGAGTGATGCTTATTAGCAACTACTGGATCTCTTGTTTCAGCTCCCTCATGTCTTGTACGAAGACAAGTAACAAGTGTGTTAGCTGCTTCCTCAGTACTGACGCCGTTGCACCAGCCCCAGTTTAGCCAGTTGGGGGTGACTCCACGGCTACGGCGAAAAGCGCTGGTGAGATAGTATCTTCTTGGCGCACTCGTCGATGGGTAATGATGTGACATCGTTCCCTGCAGAGCCTGATTTTAGGAATTCAATTACTCGATCAGGTTGACGTAAGCAGGGTTTATGATGCATTCATACGAAGCGTTTGGCGCATCCCTCAAATCTGTTGTTTCGAACGACTTGTGTGGTCGAGGTAAACAAAACAAACAGGAACTTTATATTCGTTGTACTTCTCCGTCAGCTACTGGATAACATGCGTATGGCCGATGCTACAAAACCCTGTTCAAAAATTGGCTTCTTTCCGACCTGTGCCTAATTCGTGGACTATCAGTATATAGTAAAGAATGATTTGGACAAAAATGGCCGATTTGCCACAGACGAGCAATTGGTCGATGGTTGTAAAAACTTTTCTTGATGTCTTCTACAATTTACTCGTCTTGTTTTGCCTGAGGTATTTCGTGCAACGTTCAGCAAGCGCTGTAAACAGGACTGTTCCTCACATTCTTTATGTTGTCTTTGCCTGGACGTTCGCCATTTCTAGTATTTCTGATTGGCCACTCAACTTCGCCCTAGGTGACTGAGGGAACAGCTTCTGGGGCAACTTTTGATTTGCGCCTACTTTGGAAAAGTGCAAGCTTTCGAAGAACTTTGCGTAGATCGCGTTCATCCGCTGTGTAAACAAATATTTCGTTCCACCTTCTACAAGCTGTTCTTTAACTCCGTAGTCTTTCCAAATGGAATCCTCCTGTGATTTTCATAATCTTCCCTCAACTTCCATATCTCGTTTTCCCTTTGGCCTTTAGTTGGACTATTCCAGTCATTTCCTGCCCTCTTCAAAGGCTGATGCGTTGGCTTCTCGTTAACTGGGCTGTCAGGTTTGATGTTGCAACGGCTATCTTCATGGCATTGACAGAATGGTCATATTCCTGTCGTATTTCATCACTTATGTGTCTCTGAAGGTTCACTAATGGCTGCTTCTTTGCGAAAACCTCCAAATCGAAAGTAGCTGTTTGCAAAGCAGTGGTCTTTGGCCTCCTTTGATCCGTTCTTTTTTTAACGTCAATCGCAACTGTGGTATATAAAGGCCAGTGGTATGATGTTCTCGATAGAATCGACACGTCACATATTAATCGCTTATCGTCAGTAAGTGCATAGTCGATTTGGTTCAAAGATTTTCCATCCGGATTTCTTCCAGTCACTGTAGCTTTGGGGCTTTCTACAAAGCCGTGATCCATACTTTTTGGGAAAGTTACGTTAGCTTCTTTCGTCTTTTTCTTATTCGCTGATAAATAGCTCTGTTCGTTCGTTTTTTTTCAGACCCTGACTTGAACTCTCCTTGAACAGTCATGCACTTAGTTTGCTTCTCCAATGCGCCTTCGAATTCCTCATTGAACTGTTTGATTGTTTCATCCTCAACTTACCGGATCGGTTGTAAGTTAGGATAATTTTCATTATTCTTCTGATGTAAATCTGAGGAGAGGACTGCTTTGCGAGGTGATATGTTGCCAGAGCTCAGTACAAATGGCACACTCTTGATTTGTGTTATGAACCCAGCCCCGTTGGTTCAATACGTGGCCACCGTTGTTCCATTGCGTAGATACTTTGATATATCTTCAGGTCTTACATATTCCAGTGACGTCCGACTTGATTTTCTCTGTTTCAACGACGAACAGTTGGTCAAGACAATTTTGTTGACGTTCCGGGTCTGTTAAACAATCGTGTTCTGTGGTTCACTGAATCGGTCGTATTGCTCATGCCGTCGCGGCAGCCTGGATTCTCATTCTGGATTTCTGATTATCGGTTAGTAATTGTTTTTGGCAATTCATTTTAGATTCCAACCCTCGTCAAATTTTGTCAAAGTCTCCTTAACCTTCACCCGGCCCAGCGGATTCAGAAAACCGGAGCATTTTGTGAGGTTCAGGTCTCGAAAAAATATCACTGGAAAAAGGGGGCAGTACCACCGCCTCATTCCACCAGAGCGGGTTTCCGCACCACTTCCAGACCTTCAAGATTATCATAATTAAACGTATATCAGAACTCGGCAGGGTGCGGGATTCACAGTCTCAGTAGAATTGCTCACCTGCCATCATTCTGCGGTGTATAAATGAATACCATATTATAGGAGCAAAACAGCAAACTTCACATTATGGTGCTCACACAGCTGTCGACGTAGATTGCTTAGTTGGTAGAGCATCTAACTTAGAGTCTAGAGATACTGAATTCGAGCGCAAGTTGGTTTATTCGTCATTTTTCCTTGGAATGAAATTGGAGACTACAAATATACTTTACAATACTCTTTATTTTCGACTCCGCCATTAAATAAGGCACTTTCGACTGATGGCATGGAACTGGAAATCCCCGCACCACTACATACTTCGTGAAAAAGAGTGGAAAGTGTAATAAGGACCGACATTCCAATAATTGCCTACCTTCCGTTTTTCTTAGATATCATATTTAAGGAGAAAGGCATCAAAGCACTTCTGGCTGATGACAGCAACACAGATTATAGCCTCGCCAAAAGATTCATGAAAAGCCCATAAGCACACAGAATTTTCCACTCATAAAGAAGGCCGACACACCGACGGACAAACTTTTATGTTTCTATTGAAATTTGTTAAATATGATGTTAACAAATGAATGCAAAGGACCTCGGGGGAAAAAACAGAAAATTAATGCACTTATTCTGCTAACGGAACTTCCTGCAGAGGATTTTATGATAAGGTTGATTGGTTGGTCCGGACTGATAGGAAATCCGGACGGGGTGGGCTGGTGGCGCCAGAAAATGGGTGAAACCAAACATCTCTGACCAGTCAAATGTAATGGCACACAATCGTTTGAGAGAAAAAGTTTCTGATTGATCGAGGGATTGATCACAAAGAGAAACTACCGTCGGGATCATATGGAAGTTTTCAGTTATAGAGCCATTGTAACGACCACCATGAGACTCGACAATTAAAATATTGCCAATCTGGGAACAGCCGATACGAACAGAGCTAGGTAATCACAAATTTTTCTACAACCGATAATCTGAAGAGTACTTATGTACTTTAGCGACGAGTCTTCAACGAACAGTGAACACAAATACGACTTAACCAACGCAGCATGGGGGGCACCATGATATAGTGTGAAGAAGTCAGTTTCGAACGCTGGAGGTGATTCCTCTCAAACGTTGATTTTCTAGAGCAATTAATTAACCTGCGTTGCTTCGGTGCAAACAAGGTGAAAATAGCTCGCTGACTTGCAATCTACATGGACGGCACTGTGTTAATGTGTGGCCATAACAAATTGACCAGAGGTGAAGTATTGCTACGTTGTCCGATGTGAGCGCTCTATAGAGCTGCAGTTTGGCTATACGTCTCTGATAACTGTCTATCCAGTGTGATGGCCAGAACAAAGTGCATATACTGTTTTTATCGCCGATCATAAATTTACGATATTAATTGATGTACACCTCTATACACAGATGTAAATATCATTTTTCATCAACTATTTGGTTACATATTACAGATATCTGATGGTAAGGTTATGACACGTAAGGTACTGGAATATTATGGTAGCTAACTGCTCCATGGGGCTTGCCGTTATTTGCAAAGAACCAGTCATATTGCATAGCGTGATTACGACTTTGCGCTAATGTGATAACGAACATCGATTCGTGCAGTTGTTAACCGCCAGTGTACTCAAATACTCGTGGTTGCCAGTTTGTACATGTAGTATTAAGGGCTGTTTTGTTTATTTTAATGCACTATCCTTCGGGCCAAAGGTATGTAGCTTGAACTCCGTGGGTAAAACAAGTTATTTCCTTTTCCAGAGATAGTGCTTTATAGAAGGAATGAGCTAATTTTAAGAGAGAATGATCTTTCAGCTAAAAATGATAATAATGGCCCAAAGTTTTTTCCTTCATATTTTCCTCAGGCTATACTTTCCACAGATATTATCATCAGTATGGAGTGATTTGCCTCAGGACCGTTGCGTTAAATAACCGCGGGAGGTGAAGATGGCGGCAATGAACTCTTCCATGATGAGAAGCATGGCTCCAACAAGCTGTTTTGGCATAATTTAATCACGTAAACGTCACTATCATTACCTTTCCAAGGTCGCAGTAGTGCGACAATTAAAGACTTCATTTTAACGTAATAAAAATATTTTGTAATCCAAGACTCGTGAGAAACATTCAAGAGCGGAAACGTATAATAATACCTGATTCTGATGACCTCCATTACAGGCCATGAGAGAGTGCCTTTGAAACGCCATATATTGCTAAAGTTTCACTACATATTTTGTACTTTGCACATTCCATTGTTGAATTAGAAATATTCCTATTCTGACCAGCAAAGATCAGGTTTCAACTGAGCTAAGTACTCTGTACAAAGGCTGCACATGTGCATACGTATATATTTACACCGCCTTACCGTTTACATCCCTGGTTGTTGCAGATCAAGTGCAAGATCAGACTATTCGTTGTTAAGAAACTCTTCAGACGGCTCTTCTTCTTTCTTTTCCGTTTCCATGTTCTTTTCATATTTCTCTTTCTGATCTAAATATGAGATATCATATATTAGAATGCCACGTTAACTAAGTTACTGAAGTCTCAGAAAAAAGGTAGATAAAATCTGCTTTAGAGTAAGCACAAGCCTATTTTGCGGTGTAAGATTCTCCGGAAGAGTCAATGCGGAAACATGGGAGATTTCGTTGTGAATATATTGCGCATAATGAATTTTTTCACCGAATTACCATTTTAGAAACTGTAGCACATGAAGCGCGGAAAACGGGTCTTCCATTCGTGTCACCGGTTGATGATGTCGTGCCCGAAGAAAACCCTTAGGTGAATTTATGGCTGTAGTCAGTTTTACAACAAGTATGCCATGAAGTCAGCTACATGAACAGCAGCTGCATTGAGGTCAATCAGGATTGGAATCAAGCAGGGGAGATTTCGCTATAAGATATTAGGCCACAGAGTAAGATCAGCGCCTCCACCAGAGGCAGAAGTGCAGATTTACGAATGTTCGACTGAATTGACGTATGGCTAAAGAAGAATCTGCATGAAACATTCTCTGATTCATGCTGGAAGTGAGTCTGAATGTTTGATGAACACATTTGAATCGGCTACAGGCAAAAGAGTTGAAGCTTAGAGAATGTTTTTTCAGACTATAGGTACGGATTATGTCAGAAACATCACAAGGAGAAAATGAGGAAGCGGAAAATAACTGAATGAACCCAGAGAATGCTGTACTAAGTGATTCCTCATGATCGCCAGCTCTAGCACTTCTCTGGTAGAAACCGATCCCAGAATTAAATTTTCGAAATACCATGCTTGCTGTAACCGGAAGGTAGTTGAGTCAGAAACAGAAAAATACCAGATAAACAGCAGATCACCGGAGTAGGATCCAAGAGGTCAACAAAGGGTAAATCGTTTGTGGCGGTAAGCCATCGCACAAAAAATGCATAGGCCGTGATATTTCTATAGTTGCTGCGTTTTACAGTAGTACACGGAGAAAAGGAACGGAAGAGTGCACTCTAAATGACGTCAGAATGATGTGTTTTTAGCTGTGGGTCATCTAACTACCAGGCTGTGGGTTGGGGAACGATTCCCAGATATAAAATTCAACCGTGACAAATAAGCAGGCGTGATTAGGAACGGATCTGGCAAGCCTGTCATTCATATGAAGTCTACATATAACCATATGACGGTAAAATGACGAGAAGAGAATGGCCCATTGCCTTACGGCTGGACCCTGGATGGTCACCATCTTAAAACGACAACTTGGATAGTGTTGGAACCCCGTCCGCATCAGCAAAATCCGTGAAACTCAGTCGCAGCGCCATTCCCATGTCACACTGTAGAACAACGGAAATTCCACTCAGGTTGAAAGTTTATTCAGGCCATATAACTTTTGCTAGCCGGGCTCCAGGGACAGATAATAGGGGGGGTAGTGATTTTCAGACATCATTTTTCGGTTTTGAGTTCATAACTTGTAAAATCGTTCCATTGGTGATACTCGCTCGAAGGACGAGTCTCTGACGGAGGTCAGCATCACGTGTGATGTATGGATGGATGGATGGATTTTCTTGGCGGCGAAATATTGCGAGCTCAAGAAGTACGCGTCCTACCGAATCCAGGCGCATCGATTTTGCGTCTGCTTCGTTCGTCTGGTATGTTATTGACCAAGCAGTCGTGGCTAGCACAGCAACAAAGACAACTCATGTGGGTTGTTATATCAGACATAATGGAAAAGTTGCCAATTGTTTGTTTATCGAACCGAGTGCTCAATAAGTTGGAAAAATGGTGTTGACCAACCGACAGCGTCGCGGGCAGACGAGGACCAACCTCAAGCGGTGTTCGCTCAGATGTCTAAATGAACAGGCTGTTATCCGCGTTCCTTCGCTTGACGTAAGAACATGATTGATTTGATGCATGATGGATGACAAGGTGGTGGCGAGACTCGTACTTCATATCTTAGATCATCAGGGCAGCCGTATGCTGTCCTCCGTGCCTCATTAGTGCTTGAACCGTTTGTAGAACAGGTAAATTACCTTCTGCTTCTGATCATACATATTTGCTGACGAAAAATGACGAGTTAGGTGATGAGGTGATACCGACTGTTTTCAATTGCCGATAATATGTCATAAGCAAAGTGCCTGACTTCTTACTGACCACTGTCCTGCACTGGACAGTCGCCTGACAGCAGTTATCGCTTTTATGATCCTTAACGAAATGAGTGAAACGTTATTAACTCTTTTCGCAGTGCGATACTGACTTCTGAAAATTTTACATCCCTCTAATTAAGAACTTCAGTAGGGTAAATGTCAATCCCTGTGCTGCGTTAGAGTGATAAGTCCTGAGTTCCTCGAAGACCGGATTTCAAGCCGGATTGTGAGATCCGCTTGTTCTTAGCCAATCGTCCCCAAGTAGGCCAATCTCCATGAAATTTGTGTGTTTGCATTTTCCAGCATCATTTGATCAGTTAAGAGTACGTTTCTGGTCATGCACTGTTTTTATTTTCGTCATCAACAGCGATGTTTCAGTAGTCGATATTCATTGTTTTTTGCATAAAATCATAAATTTAGCTTCACATGCAGGAATATATTGATTTTGCTTGACTTGTTTAAACTCTGTCCAGGTTGCTCATGGACTAGTTCTTGCGGTAGTCAGCAGAATCCTAGTCTCAGGAGAGACCTGGCTTGTTCCAATTGCCCTCCTAGACAGGTATGAGTAAGGGCAGTGCAATTAACCATAAAATTAATGTATGAATAAGTGCTTATTGCCATGAATATTCAAGGGAGTAATGCTCATGCGTTGAAAAAAGCATCATTGCACCTCATTGGCCTACTCACTGTTAGCTCGTCCTGCTCGCGCATCGGTTAAAAGAATATGTTTCATTGTATTTCGATCCGTCATCAAGTTCAGTGCTTCAGTGGCTACTCTGCTTCATTGAAGTGCGATTAGAAGCCACTTTCTTTTATTTGCTAGTGTTTGACGAAAGTATGAAATTCCATTTGCATTTTTGTCATGCCACAAGCTATCGGGTTTCTGTCCAAGCATATGCCTGAAACGGACAAGATCCTTCCTTAATCCGGATGCGGTTGCATTGAAGTGCAATATGCAGCATAGAATTATTCCGCATTAATTGTCCCATGATTTTACCTGATTGTTCATAAGATGAAGCCAGTATTATCATCGGTTTATCTTATGTTTTGCTGGCTTGGACATGCGATGAAAATACCATTCTTTTCGCATAACCGCGTAGAAGACGGCAGAGGAGAAGACCTTGGATCAGATAGCTCGATTATGCAGAGGTCCAGTAATTCCTGCATTTGACATAAGCCTGAGACCATTGGAAAACCCTTTTGAAGCAGCTGCACCCGCAACCCAAAGTGAATAACAGACATTAAAAATGAATGATTGAAAAAAACGATCCGTTGGTTTCTTTCGCCACGCACTTTCTCACTTACCCCTTTACTCAGGATCATTGCTTATAATAGACTACAAGGAATTTTAACAGTATAACAGCCCACTAGCTGAATACCTTCTTTACATTCATGTTCAAACGAATATATGATTATCTACCTAACTGTTCAAATTATTCGTGTCGACAGGGATTGTAACAAATTGTAACGAAGCTTCTTGAAGCATTGCTTTCAAATCCTTTTTCTGAGTTGCACTGAGCATCATATTACCTGCTCAATGATTCAAGTGACTTACCTTCTGCAGAGAGTACAGCGAATGAGGTAAGGTTTCGCTTTACTCATTCCTTGAACACTTGCTAGCATACCATGGATAGTCAGTGCTAATCGTAAATTTCCACAGTGTTGCATGACAGTTTGTGTACCTTGGAGCGTACAGTAACTTTCTTGAAGATCATAGAAGTACGGAAATGCCAGTTTAGATCAAAATGGTGTAGTATCCCTGGGAAGTTTGCTACTTTTGTTTGAAAGAACTCCCTTCATCATAATATTTGTATCGCCTTGCATACGAAAGGTTGCAAAGCGCTTACCCGTGCCACGAATCAGCATTCGCCGCCTTGGAAGGATTTTGGATAAAGCATGATTGGCAGCAGTCTGTCATGTAGTCTTGTTCGATGCTACGCGATGGTCGTTTATGCAAGCCGACGTCTTGACAGGTATGGCGAGAATCATATCCTTGGTAGATGTAACGCTTGCCGCCGAGTCACAGTATATTGAAGTTAGTTAGTTAGTTAATTAGTGAGTTAGTTAGTTAGTTAGTCACTCAGTTAGTCAGTTCAGTCCAGCCACTCAATCACTCAGTCGAATTTACTTAAGTGAACCCTAAACCATACGACAGATGTCGTCGCATTCTACGAGCTTTCATTCCTTCTCTGACTAAAGCCCTGTTGACAATCCTAGTTGCTACAGTAGCTATAAAATTAATTGGCCATGTTACCATCCTCGTTAATGACTGATTGTCTGTCACATGTCGTCAATTCTTGCCAATGCCGCTAGACCGTGTTTAGATTTCATGCACATTTTCCAAAGCTACTCGAATAAACGCCAGCCTCTATCAATGACTGATGGCTTCGATTTAATGTCACTGAATTATCAAGCCGTATGAGTATTGCCAAACACCGCACACCTAAATAATTTTGGTCGTTATTTAAACTTTAGTTCTAAAACTAAAATTCTAAAAATCGTTTGAGGGAAAATTCGAACATTCGATTAGGTGTTTTTTGTAGACCGAATAGTTTTCCTTGAACGCTTCGAAGAACCTGAAAGACACTGACGGCAAGAGTGAATTTCTTTCTCTTACCGTGAGACAGCACGACCGAAAGAAATCGAAATCGAAAATGAAAAAAATTCAGGTGCGTAAGCCAATTGATGGCGGTCGGCTTTTTAAGTATGTTGGATCCATGTCCTCTATACAATCAGTCGGAATTAAATCGAACGATTGTAGTCGCGTTCAGTGTTCAAAAAAAGTTCTCCTGTTCCCTGTTTGGCAGTTCATGGAGACCGTCGCCCTAGTAAAGAACAAATAGCGATGGTTGAACAGCGCGCAATTCCTTTGGAACCGCCTAAGAAACGGATCTGCTCTCATTTGAGCACAAGTGACCTCAAAAGATTTACACTTTAGGAAATTGAGGCTAGTCCAGGGTAAATAAGTTAATTAAGCATGAACCATTCATTTCACCCCCCCCTCCCGAGACTTTTCATACGGAATCCGAAACACGATCAACGTAGACCAGTAGGTTAGCGTGCGATGAGGATGAACACGGTAGATGCTGGTGGGGGTATGGAGGAGAGCTCTACGATGCGGTAACCAGTGTTTTATAGCGCAAGCGTCGAAAAGCCACAGATCCAGCCGTCTGTGGAAAAAACATACCAGAGACATTCTGGTCGCAGAAACGGCTCAAGGTGATGATCTGAGCAAACACACAACCCTCGGTGATCAGCTTTATTGATCAAACCATTGGCTGCAAAATAAGAGTAGTAACATGTATAGTCGGCCGGCCTGCGCGTAATGACTCGAACATTACGAATCGTCCTTAAACAGCATTTCATCTGATAGTTTGCAAAATCTGATTCGATGCTTCTTGTTTTATCCAGGAAAGATAATCTTGATTTTCCCTCATGTTTTTGCGCGCGTTTTGATCCTTTATATGACGCTATGTAAACCTCAGTAT
>UZAM01008085.1:13055-23454 GCA_900618415.1 Soboliphyme baturini
CGTTACGAATAATAAGGTAACAAATCAGAAAAAAATACGATGAATCTCAGCATAAATGACGATCATTCTTGATATATAACGTGATTGGACATCGGATCGTTGCTAAAGGAGGATTACGCTGGTTTTACTGTCCAAGTGGATAGAAAATCTTCAAGTAACAAAGCAGCCAATTCTTACCACACCAGACTAGTTTGACATAGATTATCAAATTTACTAAGTAAGATGCGACGTCAGACTCAATCAAGAACAAAAGTTTCCTCCCAGCCGTAAAACTAGTCACTGTCTCCTCGATCTGTTACATTTTGGTGCATACAAATGGTCGGTATCAACGCCATATCTTATTGTCGCGAATCTTTTAGAATATATTTAATCGGAAACTGTACGTCTGAATCAACTACTTGAGTATAAAACAGTCTTAGATTACATAACAATGAGAGTCTTCAGACGAGCATTATACTCTACTTTTGTCAAACTTGAATAATTCGACAAAATAGCTGTTCGCAAAATTTTCAGCCCTTTTGCATTTTACAATGCCAGACAGGTAGATTTTATATAGTGTAATATTTCCGATTCTCTAGATTGAAAGTCACAGATGCGAATTATTTCAGAAAGGAATGCGAAACGGTCACCATGTGCCCAACAAATCGGCCAAAGACCCCGAGGAACAACCAAGAATGAAGGGAGCAAATGCATCGAAGAACTCTGTTCCAGATTCAGGCTTCCATCTGCCGAAGCTCAAATGCTGGTACAGGATAGGGAATGATGGAAACATTGCCTGAAGTGTCTGATTCGACGATCCGAAAGGATAAGCAGCCATCGAAAGTAGCTGATTGACATTTCTAACTCAGCATTCTTTTCCAAGTGTTCTATGCTGATCATCCAGCTGTAACCAGGCTACATTTACAGTAGAAACAACGCTGGACGTCTAGCACTTCGCCGGAAATTCGTTTGATCGACGTAGTTGCACTTAATGCAAGAGAAAGCCATAGTAGAAACAAACTAAACTGCAAATGCTCTAAATTTACAAGTTTAGTCATGTGCTGATAAACAGCTGTCCAACCTTATGTAATATGATGAAACAAGCCAATAACGAGACAGAAGAAAGTATCCAGCAATGACACAGATTCGAACATGCGACCACGATACTGCACGATGACATAATGACCTCGCGCAGTCAACACAAAAAATAAAATAAAAATGCGAAAAGCTTCGAAATTCATGTTTTACAAAACCGACATATGGTGCTGACAGAAACTGATACGCTATTTGTTATATGGAAATTTAATAAAACAGCTGATACAAAGAAAAATGAAACGGCATGTTTCGTGATTCCATGATTTTGACAGATCAAGCTCTGTATTACCAATGTTTCGTTGACAATGCTCTTCTTTAGGGTAAAAAGAAATTTGAATACAGTGGAATATAAGAGAGTGGTGGTGCAATACGCCGTGAAATGCACTCTTAGACGAGTTATGCGTTATGTGCCATACTCTGGCGCACAGACATATTTTGATTTAGTAGTACACTATTAATACATACAACCAGTGGTATCACTATCATAATTATCATCAGCCTTTGTCGATCCACTGACGGATGATGGCATACACAAAACTGCCATAAATTCCTGTTATTTACCAATATCATCCATTCTGATTTAACGAATTTCAGCTCATTCTCCAATCAATCTGGAGTTCTATCTACGGACCATTGGATCTCTCCTGGAATCGAGTTAACCTCTCTCTGGTCCAGTGACATTCAGTTCTTCTGACAAAGTGTACTACCCACTGTAAATGACTCACTTGAGCAATGTCACCGCATACTCTACGTACTGTTGTGCTGGTATCCATTGATTCGTCTTTCGATCTTGTTATTCCAGAGAGACATCTTTCCATACTGTGCTGCGTACTCTGCAGTTTACAAGTAGCATTCAGGCTTAGGGTCTACGCTTTGCATCCACAGTTTAATATTGGTAGCAGAAGGACTGAGAACAAAAAAAAAGCAGCTTTCCGGAAAGGAACATTTTCAGTTTTTCAAACCCGTTCTATGCCATTTTCATTCTTCTGCTGATTTCACATAGTCCGTTCTCCGTTGCAAAGATCAGCTGTCCCAGATAAACAGAGATCTGCACCTTTTCAAGCATACGACCATTGAATTCAACATGCAACGCGCTAACGTATTTACTAAACATTACCTGAATCTTCCTCAGGCTGCTACTCAGTCTGACTTTGATAGTTACGTAGTTCAGCTGCTGCCTCTTTTTTGGAATTCTTCTGGTTACCTAGAGAGGACCAGAATATCGTCTGCAAACCGCAAGCAGCACAAGTAGTGTCCATTTCTGTTCAGCTCATGATTTTCTCAACGGAATATCTTGGAAACCTCCTCTAGGGCTGCTCTGAATAACTTTTGTTACACTGTCTCCCTATCGGACGCCACTTTTGACTTTGAACTTAGCTCTGGTCTGATGAAGCCAACAGCAGCATTCTTGTAAATCACCATGAGGAGGTCTCTGCATCTTTTCTAGATTCCTTAGCACCTTGGGGAATCCAGCAGAGAACGGATGCAGACAGAACCCTCTCGAATTCGACGAACCCCAGGTAGAGAAGAAGCTAATATCCTTTGCTTGTCTGGCTTACTTGTTTTGTACCACCTGGAGGTACTTCATCGTTCCAAACCCAATTCTGAATCCTGCTTGCTCCTTTGGGCTGTGCAACGTCCATTTTTTCTTGTCCGTTCGTCGATACCTTCGTGCATATCCTGTAAATGATTGGTAAAAAAACTTATCTGCCTGTTCAAATGCCCTGTTTCCAGTATGTTTTCAAAATGTTAATGATATTTTCAAATATTCAATAGAATTATAATGTTCTCAACATGATTGGGCAATGTGTGAAATTAAAGGCAGCTTTAAAGGCGAGGAAACAAGCAAATCAATACAACTGGAATCGTAGACGTTGCTGCACCCCTTAACGTAAAAATTTGATCAGGGTATGAACACACGATTCGGAAGCTAGCTTGATTTAAGCGGAGTTTTCTATCAACTTTTTCAACAACAAACTCAATTCAACAAACTCAACAAGCGGAGTTTTCTACCAGCTTCAATCTCTCCAGTATGATCCAAGTGAATAATTTACGGCAACACCAAGAAATTAATAATAGAGTTTAGATATATATATATACAGATTTCGACGCTTACACAAGCAGTTTACATAACGCAATTACATCTGAAAATTCATGCAGCATGTGACTTTGTTTAAGCTTAGGCATATAGTGGAATGGTGAATGTAACCATATTGTGCATTATATAAACCGATTATGGAAATGCCGAAATCTGCGCATAACTATTAACTGCATTTATGCAGACTGGAACAGACAAAACGCGTAAAGGTTCGCGCATTTGTCGCTTATTGTCTTATTCTTGTTCTGTTCTCTGTTCATTTTGGTGGGGGGGGGGTTAAATACTGTGCCAGTTACCGCAGTACACAGGTATTATATCAGTCAAGGAGAATGGCAGCCCAAAGAAAGGAACAACCTGCTACCTGTTTCTCGACTGCCTGCACTGATACAAGGTGAGGTAAATTTCTTGCTTAAAAAAATTAGTGATAAAAAATGCTTTCTAGTTTCCAATTTAAATCCTGCAGCTCCGAAGTTCGAAGCCGATTTTTTGCCAGCGCTATCTCACTCCCTCCAGTTTTTCCCTTTGCTTATCTTCTCGCTGAAAAATTGTACTCGCATAATTACCCCATAAGATGCGCCTTCACTTCTGCTAACACAAGCGGACAGAAATTGTTTCACCAAAAACGCAAACTGCTCGACTGATGATAAAGCGGGTTCGCAAAACGGCTTGCTAACTAACAATCCTGAGCCAGCAAGATTAGATCAACGCAGTGGCAAGGGTGCGGATAAAATATTACTTTGTTAAGTAGTCACTGTCTAGAAGCACGCGACATATGCTAGGCGTGAATCATCGATAGCGTTATTTTCACGATCACATATTCAGGCCTGATTTGCTTTACAACGCCGTTAACAATAAGCTTTAGTATGCTTCGGCTTATGAACAAACTAGCAACTAGGGCTACACGGTTCACCCATGATCTCGCATCAGAACCTGTCTGTTTCGCGTAAGCACCGCTACACTCAAGCTGGTACGTAAAATAAATAATCGACCACTTCACAGAATTCATTCTGTTATCGCAGAACATCACTCCATGAAGGAACTTAAGAAGAAATTTCAGGCGTTTCATCATTTCTTACTCTAGAAAGGAGAAATACCAGCACTCTGTGGGACCTCAACCAATTTGCACTTCAACTAAAAAGCATCACGTAACAATATTCTTATGCTAGTCTCTCCAGATTAACCGATCGCCAATATTTATTGTTAATGAAAATTTTTATATCGTTTTTTCGCTGTGCGGATGGCCAAGAAAAAATGCCCTTGCCTGCCTTTTCTAACAATTAAATCTTGAGATTTCAAAAGAGATATTCTTAGGAAGATAAAAACAATCGAGCCTATATTTCGAAAAAATAACTGTGCGCAATTTCCAGATTGTATTTTCATGATTACAGCAAAAGCTTTTCCACCTGTAAGAGGAGAGATGCACTGAACTATTTTTTTCTCCACATTACTATGCACACCCTTTTGAGAAAAAATCACAAGGTTCAGAATATAATCATTTGACACAGACTAACAAAAGACAGTAATAGCGAAATCTACGTACAATTCAGCTGCAGCCGCTAACTGAAACACTTCACCACCGAAGTTGTAGAAAAAATAGAACAGGAGGTCATCGCTGTATCGATTTAACTTGATCGGGGTCAACTTTTCCGCCACGGCTGAGTTCGTTTGGTATTCCAGAGGAATAGTAAAATCAATATCCTGAGGACGGCAAGGAACGTCGGCCCAAGGCCCACCGAAATTTTGATGCAAATTCTTTCTAAACAGGAAAGCCACAGAATAACGCAAATTTACTGCTTCAGCATAATCATCAATCTTGCTTTAGTAGCACAAAAAAAACAAACAGAAATAGAAAAAGGAAATTAAAAGTAAACTCAGAACAAAGTTACGGAAAAATCTTACCATAGTCTCTACAATGTGCCATGACATAGCAAACAAGCGGCGCACAAAGACATGCAGAATTAACGCGCTGTCTCAAATTCTTAAACCCTTGACGATGTTCCGGAATGGGAAATGCGTCACAGAAAAGTCTTACGTAAAATTCTAAAAATATTCTGGAAAAGAAACGACAGTCCAACCCGTCAGTCTTTGCATTGCGAGCATGCATAAGTTTGGATTTCGGAAAGCTCAGACATGTAGCAACAACGAAGAAAACCCTGGAATACATGCCGTCGATCTGAATACTTCAAGGTGGTAGAAACAATACAGAAACCATCATGATTCATATGTTAAAAAATGTTGCTCAAGTTGAAAAATGGACTTAAAGTGCAATCAACCCAATCAGTTAATTTAATACCATGCCACAGGCAAATTCAGACAAATTAAGCTTTATAACGGTTTGTTACTCCAGCCACGGCAAAGCATTTCAGTGGGCAGGTAGAAATAATTTCTATATCATTCAACAAACCGGTTCATTGTGGCACCTGCCTTTTGATAAAGGTATTTTTGATAAAGCATTTGACAAATTAACTCACCTGACCGTTATAAACAGCAAAAAATGTAAACAGAGCAGACCCCGTAACTAACAGGCTGTACTTACTCCGGTGCATTAAGGTTGAGACCTAGCTGCGTAAGGTCGTGACCCAACGCCAAGGAGACTATGGCCGGATCCGTCTCGATTGCTCGCAGGAACACCAGCAAACCGACCATTCCAAACTGATCGTTCAGCATGTCGTGCGGAATTCCAGTAACCGTTGCTGAAAACGAGAGACAGCGATTAGTCGATCAGTGGATTTGATATGTTAAAAAATGAAAATAAAATAACCATGGCCCTGTGCTCGCTTTAACATAAGTATAAATGCACCTACCCAAGTACGTGTGCCCTACTGGTGCGACATGCAATCTCGTCCTTGGCACAGTAAGACATATCAAAATTTTGTAAAGCATACGACAAAAATTCATTAGGGTACACAGAGTGTTCGAAACGTCTCGATCAGAAACAACGGTTGGATATACAAAGCGTTGGGCATCCAGCTTGTTCACTTGCGTATCTCACATTGATCAATTCAGGGCTTTCATTGGAGAAAAACCTGTTAAAATATGGCGTGATTCTTACCGATCTGTTAAATCTGTCAAAAGTATATCCAAATAAACTTAATTGCACCAGAGCCATTGTGGCCATTTACTTTGTTTAGCGGAAAAGACACCGGCTACAAAGAAGGAACAAAACTGACGCAGCGCTGGGCGGCTAAGGTATATCGAACTCCTTAGCGGACTGGGCAATTGATTGGTAGATGGCTCACAAATACTAGCAAGTAAAAGTTCAACTAACGAATGCACGATGCACAAAATGTCGATGAACAGTTAACAGAGTAACGGAGTCGCGTGCCGTTCTCCAAGATGACCCACTGTGGAACATTCAAATTACTGAAATTTTTCTGCCCTGAGAGATGTCTGTTTTCGGGCCGGCTGCAAAAAAGAAACGTGACTGATATACGCACCTAATTAGTTAAATTCAAATCAAATTAAATATCTCCTGACTAATCTACTATTTATTTTGATACTCCCTCACGATTCAAACCATGGATTTATCTTTCCTTTAAAAAGTCAAAAGAAGCGCTTAGAAGTTAACGAGTGAGCTGAATAGATGAATGAGAGAACATGACTTGGTACACAGGGATAAAGCTGACACTGATAATTTGACTGGGGCATTTTATCAGGTCACTTTATTACGATGTTACATTATACCTGGTACGTGCGTCAAGTAACACTTAATGGAGAAAAAAATATTAAGCTACACCCTGAACTTACCAAACAATTGCAGACATTCATTATCAACAACAGCTTTCTTGACCACTGCTGGGTACAGGGCTTTCCAAGTTGTGCCACAAAACTTTTGATTTATGTGATTCTAATCCATTTTGACCTAACGAACTTCCTTAGCTCCCTGCAATCCATTTTGAGGTCTTTCTAAGGACCATCAATCTCTCTTAAAACCAAATCTGATGATTTTCTGGTCCAGCGATGGTCCATTCTTCTCGTAACGTGTTCTGCCCATTGCCACTTCAACTTCTTTACTTGGGCATTGCCATCGCAAACTCTGGTTTGTGCTCTTATCCATTCGCCTTAGTATCTTTTCTTCCTATTGTCAGCACATCTTTCGATGCTGCGCTACGTGCACTGCAGTTTATAATACCCTTCAGGGTTAAAATACACGTTTCGAACACATATGTTAGCACCGTACTGTCCCAGACGTAGTTTTGGACTTCTTCAAAAGCAACTTTAACAACGTGCTGCGTGGTGACTTATCTGTCGAACACGAGCTGATCATTTTCAGGTTATTTTCCGTCTCACTTTGATGATGGCGTCGTTTAGCCCTTGGATTCTTCCCTGCAGTTTGCTTGCGAACGTGATAAGATCAGAATAGCGTGAGCAAGTTGTACTCGCATAAGCAGTACTGATTTGTCTTCGTTACTGACTGCCCAAACGCTGTTTCTTGAAAACCTTTTTTAGGGCTGCTGTGAATAACTTCCGTGATATTATGTCTCCCTGTCGAACGCCTTTTCCAATTATGAGTTTGCTTGGGCTTTCGTGGAGCTTCACACTAGCAACTGTATTGTTGTAAATCATGGTGATCAGGCTGGTATCTGTTCTCGATTCCTTGCTATCTCAAGAAACCCAGTACAAAACGAATGTACAATGAGTCGAATGATCTCGAGAAATGAACGAACTCCAGAGAGAGGAAGTTGATATTCGTTGCTTAGTTCTTCAGTTACAGTTTTTCTTGAATCCTGTTAGTTGAAGAACTTGTAGATGATTGGTAACAAATGAATCCGCATGTTATTCAAATTTTCCCGTTCTCCCTTTTAATGCAGTAGAATCACCGATACGCCAGTCAAATCGTCTGGAATTTGTTCGCGGCAGAGACTATTTTTAAAACAGTACTCCTGGCTGGCAGCATAGCAGTGGAGACCAGCCCCAGCTCTGCACCACATGGTCCATAAAGAGAAGGATAAAGTGAGAAACTATGTCCACCAAACAAGTGTAACAGAGACCGCCACCTTAACGGATATGCAAACTTTCTTCTTCATATATTATGCCGCAATGGCACTTAAGTCACTTCGGTATACTTAGACATTAAATTTTTACCGTTTTAATGACATTAGCTTAGTTTCAAAACTTACAGTCAGGCAGCGTTTGAATTCCTCGTTTCGTTTGCATTCTTTCGTTGGGAAACCGACCGTCTTTCATGGAGTCTAACGGCGACTAGAAAAGCACACAGCGTTACACAAACAACTGGGCAAACGGTCGCCGCCAGTGGCGCACGCAGTCATCACCGAATCCGCCGCCGCGGTGGAGCTTCGTTTCATTTCTTGAGATCCAGGTAAGGCAGGAAAGTCTTCGTTGTGGATTTGGAACTCTTGTTGGTTGTCTGAAATCCAAGTCACTTGGAAACAAACTACAACCTATGCGTGGTGAAAAGTCATCAGACAACATACCGTAGGCTGATCTGGTGACGTGTGAGGTCTTCGAAGGCGTTCCGCCTCCACCACTTCCACCACAGCCGCCGCTACCACTGCCTCCTCCTACGTAACCGGGTGCTCGGTTGGCGGTGAGCGATGGAAATTCGTTTTCATTCAATCCTAGCGGAGCAGGCGTGCCGCCGCCACCATCGCTAATGGACTTGGCACTGGTGGCGCAGAAGCGGTTCAACAACAACAATGACGATGACGTTGAGCCTCCTTGAGTATCCAACACTTTACTGCCGGCGGGAAACGATGCCGCAGCGGTCGTAGGCGAGATGTACAGCATATCATTTTCGTAGTTTCTCACTAAACGAACAAATAATAGTCATAAAAACACAAAAGCCATTTAGAAACAAATTAAAAAGTATCAAAAACTAAAACAAACAAACCACAAGTATTTGATCAACCGTAACACCGATTGATACTTTTCACTCATTTAAAATCTCGTGATGAAACGCTGATACCGCCGTTCTCTTTATTGTGCGATAATTTTGAGTTGTGAATAAACTGCGATTCTTAGTGCTTAATATACAATATTCAACGCAAGAATAAAATACGTCATTTGTAAAAATACTGCACACAAAAATAGTTCCCGTTGAACGAGCAACCACGACACACCAACGTTATAACTAACGAGAATCAAAACCGAATCTGAGAGGACTGCAGCAGAGGATTGCTCTGATTATAAAAACACCTTCACTGCACACACCAGTATAACTTTTTGACTTCTAGTAAGGCATTTAGGCAAAAGTCGTTTATATTAGCCTGAATTTCTCGAGTAATGTATATACATTCTACAACTACATAATAAAATATTATACGTAGCCATTTACAAAAATATAGTATAAAAATTGTGACAGTGACATATGTGGCAGTCAAACATGAACATTAAAGCAAGACTGACAGTTATTCCGACCAACTGACAACAAATCGGGCTTCATTTTCCCCATTGACATCGAAGAAAGGCGATTAGTGGGCCTTCGCTAAATTTTGCATTGTCTGATAGAACTCCATCGCTGCTATATCTTATCGTTCTTCACAAAAACTGTGAAAAAGCCACAGTTGTTTATACATGAAATTCTCGCCAGCCATTGAAAAACTGCAAATATTTCCCTAGCAGATCTTCGCAACCATTCTGTGCAGCGATAAGTCAATAACAACGGTCGTTGTTAAAGACAATAAACCTGATTTGATTTCAGCATTTCCAGCATGCTTATTAATGTGACACAAGAAGCTTCTTTCAACTTTCAACACAAACATATATACAGCATACAAAGGAGAGAAAAATTCCATAATCAGTACAGAAAATAGTGTTTAGCACAGGGGGAACCATGAGCGTACGAACGACAAGATATATCACTGATTCTCAGAACAGCTCAAATTCGATTACCTGCGCATTAAGGTAAGGCGTCGCGATAGCCTCAATATGTGTTGTGACCATTAAAACCCTGGGATGACATGAGATGCATAGCGAGCGATTGTCAGAAACAACCCTGACACGGTACGGCAAACTTGGTCATGACAAAGATACCACGACTCAAGCTGATTCTTTGATCAAAGGCCTGATAACAATTGTGTTCCATACTTTTCGGTTCTGTGCAACTGCGACGAAATGAGTGTTGGTGCTCATTTCCCGTCATTTCTGGATGTTATCCATCCAGCATCTTTCATATATCCTTGACCATGACTCGCGTTCTGTTCAGACGAACAGCCAGGTGACCACTACAAAGTGTACTCTCCTATCATACTTAAACGATGTGGCACT
>UZAM01008087.1:1321-15164 GCA_900618415.1 Soboliphyme baturini
AAATGGCACCAAGTGGCACAGTTTTGCAGTCGTCTTGTGAGAGATTGTACCGTTTCTCCCACCTCTGGTTTCGCGCATGCTTTCTAATATTCGTAATATCCGCTGTACCTCCAGGTTGACAACAGTTGACCACTGATGCAGTGACTGCGGCATCATCAAAGGAATGGTTCCTCGTTGCGAATACCTCTGTTCGAGCTTATCCACCCATCCGTACATCCTGTTAATTTGTAATGGCTTCAACGGTTTAGAAACCCCTGTCAAATCCTGACGGGGAGTAGGTTAAAGCTCCATTCTACTAAGGTGATAAATGGTTGCTTCGGATCAGAAGTAAGAAAGAGACTGGAATCTGTCAGAGCCACGTAACGCTCAAGTGCGTGGCACTCCTGACTGACTGCACTGTAGCAGAGAACAGCGAAATATCTTGAGCTTCTTGACGGTGTAATATTCGAAAATGACTTTGTCATGGAAATTTTAGGAACATAAACTTCTTTCCGGTGGCACACTTTCGTTTCCTTTCTTTTCATTGTTTGTTGATACTAGAAGAGAGTAGGATGCTGATTTTTGCTGTCATCTACACCAAAGAAAACATTTCTATTTCCGGTGGGTGCTTGAAATTCTTTGTCGCTGGGAGGAAGCATACAATTCTTTTAAATACTTCTGTAATTTCAAATTCATGACGGGTCGAACGTGCATTCCTCTAGGCTGATCTCTAATTCGGAGTGCAGTATTTGTGCCATACAACACCACTGACTTGTTAGGTGCATTCTGATGGAATATGCAACTGCTTTATTTGCCCATTTCAAACTGTAAGAACTGACGGAGGGGAGGCACCTGAATCTATCCTTTACGCAATTCTTTCTGACCAGTTGATCTGTGAAACCTCTTTAGCGAACCTGCCCATTGACAATCTCAGAAATTAAAAGCGGTGTATGTTGAGGTGGGACGGTAGTGTGATCCTCGGTGGTGGCACAAGACAGAACGAGGGAAAGGAGGTTTGTAATCGTTCGAATTTGGTCGTATACCAGCTTCATTTGGCTGCCCGTGGAAGTACTTTGAAATTATTGCCATGCAACAGTGAGGCCATCATGGTGTTTTGTGCGGTCATGTCAGAACATGCGAGGCATACGGCTATGTCGTCTTATACGTGCGCCTTACGGCTGCAATTCCCCTCCACCCATCTGACTGATACAATTTAATTTAAATTTATTTATACAATTTAACTACTACGGTTTAACACAAGTGCTTATCATAGAAAATGAGCCGGAGGAAGGCGGTTGTTTCATTCAGTTACAAGGTACATCTGCCTCAAATTCGTTACCGGGAATTGATGTAGTAAGACTCAGTTGCGACTCTGTATGTACCCATATGCGGTTCGCTAGACAGTAATTGCGTGGAACTGCTCTACAGTGAAGATTGCAAGAAATAAGTCACAATCCGGTGCATCAATGCCAATTAATTTCTAAGTCAATTACGTAATTTTATGTTGAGGAGTTCTATCTGGCTGTTCATAACGGATGGGCTGGAGGTGACCGGCATTGCGAATCTGCAGCTTTCGGATCCTTAGTCGATCTGTACAGTTGCACACACAAAGCATAAAAATGACGAGGCCTTACTGTAGTGTGAGACGGCGTTCTGGTAGGCAATGTATGACAGGTTTTAGTTGAGCAACCAGGCTAAACCTTCGTACAAACGCGAAGCAAAAAACTGATGACGAAGTCGGGTCAGTCATGTTTCCATTCGATACGCCAAAACGAGCAACGAATAGATCTTTTGTTTGGCAGGAGCAGAAGAAAAACTCTCCGTAAAGAATATTTCAGTGATTGAAAAAGAACGGCTCTGACAGTCCGTTTCGACATTACTTCATTTATCATTCGCCCTGGAAAGTAAACCAGGACCTGCTGGAACAGTCTTACTCATCAGACGCTTTAGGCGTGACCATGGCGATCACTGGACAATTATCATGTGTAAATGAAAACCAAAACGTCGTTATGCTGCAGCGACGGCACTCAAGTGTTCAAATGATTTGCTACCTCAAAATAGTTCATCACTATAACTGGCAAGGTATTCTTATTTTCTGCGAAGCAACACCAGCCGTGAATTCATGTAACGAACGTGAAGTCGGTAGGTTAACGAAATCTATGGGTCTCTTCAGGCTTTTATGACGAATTTGCCTGCAATGCCTACAAATGATAGTGCTGCAACTTCAAAACCGGAATGAAATATTAAAGGCTATCTTCAATGTGTAATTTGATATTTTTCCAAGAAGGTGTGACAAGTATCACATCATCTACCTTCTAATGGGTGATGATGCGGTTAATGCGCGGTTAGAATGGTACCGTTTGAGGAGCTAACAAAATAAATTTACTTCACTACGCCTAGCAAACTTTTGAAATTGAATGTGTAAATTTTCATCTGGTGAATCAGAGTTGTTTGCAAGGTTCACGAAATCTCATCTGTATTGGTGACAATACTCCTTTACCATTCCTGCTGAGAATGGAACAGTAGTGAGGTGGAAAGTAATCAAGTTTTGCATGCCAAATGGTTACTGATTTGAATCAAAAGGTGGCGTAAAGTTTTCTAGAAATAGCGAATTCCCTTAAGTGACCAACTGATCCGCTGTGCTTCCGTAGAAGTGGTCAAAAAAATTAGCATCCAGTAGCTCACCAACAATCAATGGGGCAGCATGGCGTTCTGATTGGTCGCATCAAAGTTTGCTAAGCTTATGGCTATGTGTTGTCTGATGCACGTACTTTGTGACTACAATGAGCGTCGACTAAAATAATGTGAGTACTCTTGCCCCGGGTCTCGGAATCACTCAGGTAGCCGGAAGAGCGGAGAAAATATATTGTGAATATCCTCAGTTCACAACACTGAGGTCAAAGAGGAATTATTTATGTTTTTATGGTTTTCGGGTCATATTTTGCATCATTTTCCTAAGTGAAATGTCACAGTTACAGATAGCAATTACGTTGTTTAAGCGAACAAACTTATTCTTTTAATCAGCACAAGGCAACGGCGAAAATGTAATTACTAGATAATTTACACAGACTTAGAGGTCAGTTGAGTAACTGCAATTTGTGCTTTTTCCAAAATACAAAGTTCTCCTCATACAGACTGAATGATAGCAGATGGAATTCTTTACCTGCTGGATTCGCCAACTGTTGTCCCAGCCATTGGACAACTTGCGTCTCATATTCTAGGTGCACTATGCGATCAGCAATATGTGATTTTACGTGTTCCCTGACAAAACCATTTCAGATACACCCCTCCGTGCCATTCATGAACATCATCGTCCCCTTGCGAGCAAATCAGCAAAGTTTCTGCCTATGTTTAAGCTATAAACATGTAAACTATTTTGCATGCTTCTTGCAAGCAATATGACATTCAATGCTAAGTCGTTATGAAATATCACTCGTTCAGGCTTCTGTTGATGAGCATCCTCCACAGCATTAAATGCGTTTTTTTCCATATTACATTTCTTCACATTTCTAATTTATTATTTGTAGCAAACAGTGCGACTACGTCATTAAGACTAGATCCAGCAACATAACACATTTGACTACATGATCTAAACTTTCAACGACATGGTAACTGATGTCAAGAATTCCAGTCCATAGACCATCAGCCCGGCAGTTCAAGTAATCTGACATCTGACAGCCGAGCAGTCTGAGACATTTTCTTTCGCGTTGACTGGTTGCTAGTCATCTTATGCCATACGACTGACGAAGTCGAATTAATTTTTCGTGTGAAATTAATTCTTCTTTTATCTATTGTTCAAAAAAACTGAAGCAGAATGTGAAAGAAATTAAGGACCTTGTTTTCCACCTAAATTTCGCACGTTGGACCATTTTTGATTCGCATTATGCCTCTTTCCGAACGATTTTCCTAACTGCATGTGAATAACACATAATGAGTGAAACTACACCAAATTGAAACAGGTATTAGAAAACAATCAGAAATGCATATCCACGTGCAAAATTTTGAACTCAATTTCTCTTAATGAATGGCACTGCTCCCTTGCTCCTAGTTACCTAGAGGGGCTATTTAAGGTCACGGCTACATTGAATTTCAGTACCAACAGTGCTAGATGTATCTTGCATGATTTTGACCGCTACAGCTGCCTACCGCTCATAACTATCGACGTTCTAGGAGCTGATATCCTTCATGTGCTATCGCATAAACATCTCAGCTTCTTATGTAATTAAGACTGAGAGTTGCGCTTGAACGCAAGGCTCTCCTTTCCGCATGGATCAGTGAGCAGCAGTAGAAGCTGCCGAGATATTGACTAGTTGATATACAGTACAGATTGCTACTCAGAGTCTTGAAGGTGGTTCCGATTTCCTATCATCAACATGTCAAATATCATGGACATGCCATAAAGTAAACCCATTAAACCGGTTTTTATAATGCATGCACGACCTGCAGCGGTATCATTCATAAATGCGATCATTAATTTAGACGCTGATTAAAAATTAACGCAGTTGCTGATGGAAAGTCGGTCAGTAGGTTGGCCATGATGCGTCAGAGCTGTTAACGAGTATAATTATAAGTTGCTTCGTAAGTTCGCCTATAACTATGCCATGGTATCGTACTGTTTGAGTTGTTCTCATGCCGTCGACCTAATATCTGAATACCATTGTTAGGCTAAACACACTGCAATGTAGATAGGCGGGTTTCGTGGGGAAAGAAAGAGCAAATATGTGACAAACCTTATCCCGTACCAGTGATCTGCACTAACACCTCTGATATGAAAGCTAAGGCAGTACCTTTGCGCGGTCGTTCTCTACAAAAAGACCTCACTATCGCTGAAACAGGCACATTACTCTGTCTCGATTATGAGGAGACGACAAAGCATAAGTCTTGAATGGAGAATCGGCTTTGAGCCGTCACATGGCTCGATTGCACGGCAGACTTGAACCCTTGGAGGAGCATCTGGAAGCAGCTGCCAGAGATTTGAAAAGAATAACAGACGTTGGAATGAATGGACCGGCTTTACCTCTTAGGTTTCAACCTGTCATGTCTTAACGCCGGTAGAGTTTAGATAATAACAGACGCTGAACGCCAGATTGAATATTGACACAGAAAGGCTGTAAGTAGGGCTCACGTCAACACTTTTGAAATTGCGGTTTTTAACTGAACCGATTACTCATGGGTATCTCTGCAGTCGGTGACAGATTATTTGGTACGCGGTACAGCGCAATTATTGGAAAAAGGCGAGGCGGAGTTTATTGAAATTTTTGTTTAATAAATATAGGTTTGTATATTCTAGCAAGAAAATTAATAATCCTTCGTTGTGGAGATAAACATTCGTATAAAACGAGTAACGAAATCGAGAAATGAAACGGAAGTACGGACATACCAGTTAATCAAATGGGTGGAGGAGAAACGAGTTCTTTTAATTGCTTGTTCTTCAGCTGCTTTCGTTTCGCTGGACTGGAGATGTCACGAACAACAGCTAACACAAGGAAAGGTAGAATTAGTCCTAAAGGAAGAATCATAGAACAGAGTCAGAAACTTCAGTTCAAAGGCGGGATAAACCTTAAGGTCTGTCGTGTCTTTCAATTTATTCTACAATTTTTTTGGTGATACTGTCGGTTATCAGATCGATCACAAAACTAGTGTTCTAATTAAGGTAATAATTAAATTTCGACAAAATTATGAAAACAAACTTTATTTTTTTTTTCAGTCAGTTAATTTCGACAGCCGCTAATCCACCCGGATGGCTGAGGCAGGCTTGTCAGACAGTACTTCCAGCGTTCCCGATTCCGTGACAGCGACTGATCATCGGCAGACGATGGCCAGAGTCTGGAACAAAGTCCGTCGAGTCACTTGTCCCAGGTCATTCTTGGCCATCCTCAGGGTTTTCGACCGTTCGGGTGAGCAATTAGTAGCTGTTTCACCTTCCTTCTGAAGGAATTAGAAAGATGTGGCAAAACCATCTCAGCTGTGACTTCTCCATCTGAAGTGACTTCACAATCTATACAGCTGCGCACGTTTCTTTTGGATATCAAAATTCTGCACCTTGTCTAGACGAATGAGTTCAGTGATTCGTCTCAGAAAGTCTATTTCAATCGCTTGTAGCCGGAATAGAAATTTTTTGGTCATAGTTCATGACTCATAGCCGTGAGTGAAAATCTGGGTAAAGATGAACTTGAATACATAGAGTTTGATCTTCAGACTTACCTCTGTTTTAGTCACAGCGATTTTGGGCTCGTTCAGGTAGAACGCCGGTGACCTTTCCAATTCGACGGTCGATCTCTTCCATTTCTTATCACCAGTATATATGAACAAGAGGTACTTTAACTTCTCCACCTTCGCCATTGTTTCTCCGTTTATCTGAAGAGAGCAACGGCGAAGGCTTTTCGTTTCAGACAAGTTCGCATGAATGCCGGCCAGGTTGTACTTGATGGCGAACTCTTCCAGAAAGTTCTAGAGGTCAGTTTTGGAAAATGCCACCAAAACAAGTTCGTCAGCAAACGGTAAACGGCTCATCTCCGCATCTGGTACGCTGATACACTGGTCGCCCTGGTTGGTCTGACAATCCATTTAGTATTATTAGGAGGGGGAACAGAACGCTGCCTTGGCGGAGACCACTGCCAATGCCTTAATGTCTCGATTTAATGCCATTTACTCTAACGGAGCACTTGTTTTCAGCAAGTGACCGAATGGCCCGTTTGCAACAGGTTGTCGATCCTGCACGTTTGCAGGCACGTCCACAGATTGTTGCGCTGAATCTGGTCATGAGCTTTCTCCTGGTCGACATAGTACATGTAAACCTGATGAACAGACTTCCACGATTTCTCAGCAATGTGACGTACGGCGAAGATCTGATCAGAGCTGTCTGGACTTGACTTGACGTCACACTGCTCCTCTCGCATCTCAGAGTCAGTTATTCTGCGGCACCTCATTCTAACACGTTTGCTCCGTTTTTTTTCACGGCGAGTTATGTCATCCTCATAGAGGCATTAGTTGACTAACGGCACACGACGTACAGTCTATACCGAGAAAGATTCCCCTCATATTCTGTGCCTAGCTTTCGCATACTGTGATTCGACGATGATGTGCAGCTGTCGCTGAGTTTAATGTTTTGGTTCTTGACCTGCTATTCTCGGCGATCGAATGTTCCTACGCTACAGCGACATAAACAAATTCACTAATTAACTCCATTACGAATTCCTGTACTGCACTCGGCCGTGTGAAATGCGATCAAACCACAGGCTTCCAGCGATAGCTTTGAAGTGTCGTGGCTGAAATAAGTAACACTCTCTGATTTTAGCTAATCGGAGGTCTTCATTACAATTTTGCATTTCAGTGAAAATTCCGATGGAAATTATTTTCTACAGTCACATATCATTTCGCTTAGACGTACATTAACTTATTAACTTAATCAATTCATTTTCTGCAGACTTCTACTCATAATGGTTCGTTCATCAACCTGTTATTTATCATGTTTTCTTATCCTCTCATTATTAAATTCTTGCCCGTCTTAGAAGTGGAAAACCATTAATGCACTTAACGCGTAACTCCTGGAAAATCAGATCTGACGGTATACTACGCTGTCTCTTTGCTTCTAGTTGACCGCATGGCCATTTAAAGATGTCACGGCTCCACGATACTGGAGCACCTACAGTGCGAGCATCTGTTTGTTCCCTAAAGTCACTTCAACTTATTACACTTCGTTTCATGCTCATGTTCATATTTCCTTCTTATTCTTGCCTAACGAATTCCTCAATGGGTGACTCCATAGAGGAATAAGCTAAGTATTATCAGAGTTGTTCGAATTAGAGGACTCTGATTTTGTTACACGACATTTCGTTTTTGAATGTTCTTGCGGTAAGAGCTAAAGTCTTCAACGCTAATGGATATAAGTCTGGTACGTGTTGTCAAGAACGGTAGCTTTCGTCACGTGTTTATGATAATTGGCTAATTCGTAAAATAATTTCGTCATCTACTTTACTTTTAGTATTGGCAAGATGCGTATATGTTATCTTTCAGAGTGCTAATCCGCCCATACCGGTATAGACTTTAACTGATTCGCCGTTGTTCAGTCCAAAGTGTTAACCTTTCCGCGTCACCGCTTAATGGCCAGATATTTTAGTGCTTGACCTACATGCCAAATTCACAGTGATCCATCAGTCAAGCCTGCCTAGCGAAAACAGTTGGGTAACCATCCTTTCGCACTTGGAAAGTTTTCCGGCGAAGATTTCGGTGAAATTCCTACCACTGTATAACAAAAAATAAACCAGCCGTTTTTAATGACTTGTTATATACTGAAGAAATGGCGTACCGTTAGAGTACGTATTTAAACTACTCAAAAAACACATTTAAAAACATTTTAAATTAACGTTTCCGTTTTTGTTATTGTCCCTGACAAATAAGATAATGCCTACAGGGCTTGACGGTAAGGAAATGAGTGCACGGCGAGACTAAAAACGCACGCTTTTAAACCCGGGAAACAACAGTTGATTTCAACTCGGGAAAAGCTAGATTTTGATCTCTGAAATCGTTGATATTCCGTTCCGTATTGATCACCATGATGCAAGTTTTCTTCACTTCACTTTCGCTTAGCACTTTCGTTCAGATAAACAGAAAAGACGACTTGCTGTGAATCTTTTGTATAACTGTCGATGCCGAATTTCGTTTTCTAGCTGTAATGAATTACTAGGCTCAGGTTTTGATTCTTCCCTCCGTCCTTGAAACTGAAGTCGGAAAGCTTCATTATATAACTGATTTCATATTTCACCGTATGACTGTAATAAATAGCCTACTTTCATACTTACTCAGTTTCACGGAGATCTCAGGCAGAACGGAAGCCATTTTTCACTTGTAAAAGCCTTAACTTCTTAAAACTATTTTCGCTAAGCTGACATCTGACTGATCGTTCACTGATAATCCGACATATAGGACAAACGCTGCAAAAAATATCCTCACATGACTCGAACTGGTTGCGACACTACACTCCTTTGCGAACTCTCTCCTTAGCACTTAGTTGATAAAGTTCGACTACTTTCTTCTAAACGACGACTGAGACATTGCGGAAATTTATGTGTCCTCGATCAAGTGATGGGCACGGCAATATTGGCATTGTCGCCTGTCCTAATTGATCTCAGTTGGCCGCTGAAAAAAGTCATTTTTCCAACGATTTGCTTTAGCACTTTTCCAGTGTTGCAACAGATGCCACGTTTCCATGCAAACAGCATAAAAGTCGTGCCTCTCATCGTCCTCTATAAAATCACCACGTTCTGTGTAGAATCTTCTGTTGCACTGGCTGTAGCAAAAAAGTCCTTCATTGCCTCCTCAGACTGAGCAGATGGACATATCTGAGGGGCGTTCAGTTTTATGTCGGTACTGTACGATTTTTAATATTTTTGGCGTTTAGAGCTTCATCAAAAGCGGCAGTGTTGAACAGTTCATAAATATGCATATGCATCGCTGCAAGTGTTGTACGGCAGTAAACATCGATGTCACACTTAATTGATTTGCCATTTCTCGAAATAATTAAATAAATTTCGTGAGATGAGAGATATAACTTTCGGAGAAGTGAATTACCCAGAATGACACAATACGATGAGATAGAATGACATATATATATAATCTTTACTTTGTTTCTTTTTGTTGCATTCTTGCCTGCCGGTAGATATCTGCTATATTTCGGTCTCCACATTACAAGTTAACTGATACTAGTAAATGGTTTGTGCTTAACCAGTTTGTGTAACATTGTCAAATCTCTACAACTACAAACTATAAAATCAGAAAGCCATTCATTACGAGGTCTTCTCATCCTACCTTCATTATGCGTCAGAACCAATGCCATTGCACGCAGTTCAACTGTCGTTCTTGGTGTACTCAGTCAAAACAGCTGTTTCCTTGTCGTACAACAGCACTGACCTGTTTGAGGTGTAGGAGGGTTTTCATGGAGAGGTTTTCTTCAATTTCAGCTCAGATATTGGAGAGGTTACCAAAAGCACCGGAGGCCAAGACAATCCTTTTATTTAACTCAGGTTTGACGATGCTATCGCTAGAAATGGTGAAAACGTCAACCTGCTGCTGAGGTAATAGAAGTCAACCTGTTGTACCGTTTCTCCCCACCTGTTCAACCTGCAGATCTGCTATATCGATGTTGCTATTCGTAATTTTAGCTAATGGACTTTGGAGAAGATCCGCTTTTAGCAAGTTTTTCTGAGTTCCGAAACCGTAAGATGAAGAAGCTCGCTCTCAGCGCTATTCGCCAGTACAATATCGTCTGCATAGTTCAGTTCAGTAAAATATCTTGAACTGCGCACCCCTGTTACAATATGACCTTCATTTTTGGCGGGGTCAGAACTGCAAGAGAGAGCCATGAGCTAATATTGCATGATCTAAGGCACATCTCACTTTTGCAGTCCACACTTAACATGGAACCATTCAGAGAGCCCTCCTTTGACTTATTCAGCAGACTTGATTCCTACATACATCTCTTCCAAATTGGAAGAATATGTTCAGGTATACCATTAAAGTTCAACATTTTCCACGCCACTCGAGGATGAGCCTGATTAATGGCAAAGAGATAAAATGTGAGCGCGTCGAATAGTTGAGTGCATCAGGCGATAATAACACAGTTACGTGAAAGTGAAATTGGCATGGGCGTGCGTCCTCTATGCAGTAAATGTGTACGCTACCGTGTTGGCGAAACGACAGACAACAAATCAAGCCGGTTAGTTTCTACTAGTTGTTATTAAGAGCTTTCGGCGGCGATTGACGAACTCTTACCCATCATTTACTGCACCGAAGGTCAGCTGTCAGTTGTTAGTTACATCACTCAAAAGGACACGTGGCAGTGTTCGCCACCGTAACGTTAAACGCAAAGTTAACAGGCTGACCGCTACTCCTTGGTTGCGCGCCACGGGAAGTTCTCAGCAAGGCAGAGTCTTGCTGTGATGAGATACGCGACCGTTGGTCAACCAGAAACTCCGGAGTCGAGTGTTTACGGAACCGCTGCTACCGGTCATTTAACTTTTATAGAGTCCCATAAGAACTTTGGTTTTATGGGCGTAACGTTGTGCCTACGTGCTCATCGTCATTAATCGAAAAGGCAAGCGAATTAGACATATAGACATTTTCGTTTCTGATCGCATGTAGCTTACTGCCATATGTTTGCATAGCGACCTCAAACTGCTAGCGTTTTTGCAGTGTTTAATCGTTGTCCAGTGCGATCTTCGATTGAGGCACGTCTATGGCCTTTAGCTGGTGACTCGAGCAATTTCAAGACCAGATTAGGAGGCAATTGCAATCCGTCGCCTCTGTTACTTGTTGACTCAGCAGACACTCTGTCAGAAATGCTCAATTTGATAGCCAATTTGCCGCCAAGTCAACTTGTACGAGCGAAACAACTTGCCTATAAATCACTAACAACCGCAATGCTGTTCGCACTTACGCGCTACATCCAAATGGTCCTTTTATGGATGACAGATATGGACAAAGATGGAAAATAACAATAGTATCACAAGCTGTCTCATGTTCATCATTTTCAATCACCCTTTGATCATTCGCTTGAAATGTGAAACTACTTCTCTCTAGACCGACGTAGAGCATGGTGAAACATAAGATAGGCAATAATTTATAGATGAAAAAAACCAAATTGTTGGATGATATTGCTTCTTCTTTGAAAACAGCTGGAACTGTTTTTTTGCCGCAGCTTGTGTACGTCGCCGGTCACGAAAAGGATTCAGGTTCTTCGTTGATTTTAGCAGTGATGAATGTTATAAGATGATCTTAGTAACGACGACATAGTATAAAAAGTTTCGCCCAAACTTGAGGAATGGTACAGTATTAAACGGCAAGCTTCGAACTCTGATGGAGCCGGGCTAAAATCCCGAAAATTCATTGCCTCTAGTGCTTATGAGCAAAGAATTCCTCCAACCTTACTGTAGGTCAACCAGCCTGGAAATGCACCCAAGACACTGCCTTGCGAACAACAGGGGCAACATGGTATTCTGGCATGGCCATATCAGAAAATGCGGGACGTACAGTCATACTGTTTAATGCAGCGCCTGTTAAGGCTTCAATCAGTCTTGGTCCAGCTAATAGCTGACAATCCAGTGTGACAGTCAGCACAAGACATAAACCTGAAAAAATTGTTCTTTCAGTCAGTCAGTCAGTCAGTCAGTCAGTCTGTCTGTCTGTCTGCCTGTCTGTCTGTCTGTCTGCCAGTCAGTCAGTCAGTTAATTGCATTCCATGACGAGACATTGCAGATCGTCTTCGCAGAATTTTCCGCATCCGCTACATATCAGATAAGGCTTGTCCGGGTTGTTATGCCACCGCGAAGCAAACTGTCTTTTTCAAGATACTCAAGGAGGGGACGAAAGAATACTCACGCGTCTGGAATAGGAAAAGCAAGGATGAGACAATGAGAAATAAAGCGATTAGCACGATTTGCATCATCGGTGGCTTAAACGTAGCATCATTATCACGAGGACCGGTGACTGAGTTTTATGGGAGATTTCCTGGCAGTCCTCAGTCCTCCACTCTACTGCCTTCTTAACCGAACTTCTGACAGGCGATGGAGGAGCGCTTAGAGGAATGACCTTCATAATTGTAAATCTATGGACAACTTTGTTACCTTCCAGAGCTTATGAATAACTTCTGAATCTACCGTGTGCGTGGGAAAAGTGCCTTGTAGTGGGATCTCGTCCTTCAGTCGTTGCTCGCCTTTTCGTCATCGGGACACTGATATGTCATTACAAAGTCCCTCGCCGCGTTACACTGTGGAAAACACAACTTCAATTTTAAGGGCCCTACCGGGAAAAATTGTCTATTCACCAGCTACTCCATGAAAGGTGCTAAAGTAGAATCCTGTAACTTTGCTTCTAGCAGAAAATGTTTATGTTTCTAGTCACATCTTCCTTTAAGATGACCTTTTCCATCACGAATGAAGCTGTAACAATGCTGCATAATTCTCATTCATTTTAAGTGAATCGAAAGTACGAGTTTTTTATGGTGACTTCGGCTAGTCTTCCAGAAGAGATGTCGACGTAACCCATGTTTGCAACTGCGAAACATTCAGCGTCAGCGGTGACCATTGGTATTTACGCCGTTGTCTGCCCATGCAAAGTGTCACTGAGAAAGCTGCATGCCTCATGATTAACTCCGGTGGAAGATTTTCGTCATAGCTGTATGGTACAAAACAGGTCTCTTGTTTGTTTGTTTGCAAAGACTGCTTGATTCGTGATCAGGTTCTTGACACATTGATCAGGTTCTTTGACACGACAGCTTTTCATAGGTGCCAGTCGACTACGATGTCGAAGTTGGCATCGTAAAAGGAAATATTCAATCCTTGGCTAAGACGGCGTGAAAATTATGCTTTTCGGTGATATCAAAACCTCATTCAACTCAGTCAATACGCCATCGTCAAAGCAGAATGCTTTATTTGGCGATCGATCAATTGTTACGCTGTGGGCAGAATTCATTTTAAAGCAAGATCTCGGCTCAGAGCAATGCTAATTTCTTCATTCGCTCTTAGAGCTTACAGAAATAGATAAAAATAATTCAAGAAGCATGATTATAAATCAGATGACGGGATCCGATCACAACAGTATGATATGAAGATGAAGTTCAGAAGGCATGATTATTTCCCTTTTTTCTTCATTCATAACGCCGACCTTACTAGTGAAGGTCAGAGACCTGTATACCAAGCCCTACTGCTTTTCCACGTTGGGAATCGGGCAGGAGAAGTGCTCGAGAGATAACCAGATAATCCGGTTCATCGTGAAAAGTCGTCAGTCCAGCGGTACACTTGACCAGCTTGTTTTACTGTACCCAATCAAATACGACTAGCGGCAATCACATTTCGCATCAGCAAAAGTT
>UZAM01008088.1:14133-28048 GCA_900618415.1 Soboliphyme baturini
GTGTGATGAAAGTAGGCATCTTCTTCTAGAACAGGCCAGTCTCATCCACGTTAAACGCCGGTTCACTGGCACAGTCACCTTCTTCTATCATAGACTTGAGTGTCTGAGTTAAAGAAGACGCAGCTTCTTTATTGCCACTTGCCGCCTCTCCACCCTCCGCGATACTGTGCCAATTGCAGCGAGTGTTGAATCGATTGATCCAGCCGTTACTAGATACAAAGTTTTCATCCTCGCCCGCCTCCCCAGCTTTTTCTTTCAACCTCTCAAAAATCAATTTAGCTTGATTGCACAGTGTTCTGATCGACTGAACAGTTCTTCACTTTTACTTGGTTATCACACCACAATTCCAGCATTGTTTCCATCTCAGCAGTAGTACCATGACGTCTATGAATTGTTTGAGTTCAGGGTTTGAGCATTTTTCGCCGCATCGAGAATTCTTTGTTCATTTTTTATGATTGTTCTTATTGTGGATTCCCGTAACTCAAATTTTTTGCAAATTCACAAATTTTCACTCTGCTATCAAAATCCTTGATAATGTTAAGTTTACATTCCAAAGATATCTTTTTCTTCTTACTAGGTGCAGGAGAATCCGATTTACTTCGTTTGGACGACAGCTTTTTAAGCGTTCAGAAAACGTCGTAACTGTCGTCGATCGTAGAATGGCAATCGTCCACGTACAGTTCGCGCGAAACACGTGCAATGCATATCATAATAAACACCAAAAATAGAAGCGGTAGTGTTGACAAGCGAAAAAATCAGAAACCGCGTAACTCCGAGTTCGCGTTAGTAGGAGTATTACTTACACAGTTGTTTGAATGATTCATGGTTCGGGGCACCAAATACAGCAGACTGTAAACAGTTTATACCGACACGTCTCAGTGCACATACCAGAGCATCATCCGGGCTGGACTGAATGCAAATGACTGCTTGGAGGCATTTATGTTCGAGAACCAAACAATGCCAGTGTTTTGACTGGCTCAATACTTATAGTCGAAACATAAACTGTCTCAACGAAGTATAATGTTCACGAAAATAAATCGGATCTTCTTCATATTGACCATATTTTGCGTAACAATTCTCTGATTGCACCCCAATTTTCGCTGAAGACAACAGAAGATCGGTTTCGTTGCACATCCGGTTTTTCATTGCCAGTATATGCAAGGACTTCTTCATCAGCAGACCTATTTTAGATTGGTCTTTATTTATAACAGACACATTGGTCTGACTAAAAGAATTCCCTTCAGTATTCACATGATGGGCAGTAGTAGATTTTTCAGCATGTCCAAGACGGACCGCAGCAAGGTACTTGTACGGATATTCAATTGCCCGTTGATCTTTCCAATGTATACCTTGTCGCAGTCTCTGCAGTGAACGTCGTAGACTGTATTTAACACTTCTTCCGGAATATTAATGAGCACGTGTTTTTTAAATGAAATATCGACCAATGTTCTCCTTTCTTGTAGTGAACCATAAGCCCCCATATTATAATGGTTTCTTGTGATGCGATGAGATTCCTGATGTATTAAATGTAAAATTATCATTGGTCCGCATGAACTGGCCAGCTTTAAATTTGAGCTGTGGTGCAAAAATTCTTCGTCAGGGATCCTCCTTCGGTAATGGTTTTTTAGAACCGTTTGGCGAACATGTTAGATTTCTGCGTCTATGCGAGATGTGGTAGTGCAGGTCTCGTCTCCTTGGCTTGTAGGCGCATGCTCGTTCCCACGTTCCAGAATAATCCTGGAGGGACAAAACGCCGGGTATCGATTATTGATAGGATTGTGTTGGTTTTCGATATACAGAAACCTCAGATTCAAAAGATTGCGTCCTCTTCACCGGCGCGTCCAGAAAGATATAAAGTTGTTAAGTTCCACCTGGGGATGAAGCGTGGCCACTTTTGTCTTGTCCATTCATGTAATTGACCAAATATTCTAACCGTTTCAGTTTATCCTCATTTTGTTAGAATAAGAGGAAAATGTCTTCAATGAATCAGACGTAGAGAAAAGTTCGGAATTCTGGCGGGTATTCTTTGAGCACTTTCACCTCCAAGTGGTCCATATAAAAATCAGCTAAAACAACACTCGCCCGGGAGCCCATCGGAAAGCCGCACGTCTGGAAGTAGGCATTGTTCGCGAGTTTGAATCTGGTACGAATCATCACAGAACCAAAGATTGTCATTAAATCATCCACGTAGCAATTTCTTAACACGATTTCAGATGCCTTGCACTCGTCCATTGTGTTCTTCACCATGTCGGGTAAAACATTAGCCAGTATTCACATTATACTTTGTTCAGTTAATGTAACAACGTATATATTGTATGTGATGAGCATGTTAAAAATTGGCATTGTTCGCTTGTGGAATATAAATGCCTTCAAACGGCTAATTGTACTCAGTCCAACCTTGATGGTGCTGCGGTCTGTGCAATGAAACGCGACTGAAGTAAACTGTTTACCTTCTGCAGTATTTCATGCCATAAATCATTCAAGCAACCATGTATGTGAATATATTCTACAACTTATATTCGAGAAAAATGTAGATGATTGTAAATATTTAGTTATGTGGCTAGAATCATTTCTTAGAGTATCGAACAATATATTTTAGAGTAGATTGTTGCAACTTTTATTACATGTAGCAGCAAAAGTTAGTACTCTTAGTATTTACTGTTATCCATATTTCTTATTATGGAATAGTGTATTCGACCATATGTTTTTATTATATGTTGTGCTATATCACCTGGATCACCAGGGCTGCTTGGTATTCGTCGATGAATTGCGTCGGCCTCAACACTTTGTGTTGTCATAGCGTCACGTGCTGGCAGGTCTGACGGTGGTGACTGGCGAAATTCGTACGAACAGGTCTCCCAATTCCATTCAGTTTTTCTATAGAAGTTTTCTCTCCACGCCTTCAAAAAACTGACGTCTAACCGTTAGACAGACATGACAGTGACAGCGTGTTTTATTCAAAAGGGAAGGGTGTTTCCGCCTGGCAGGAGACTGTCATTAGGCATTGTGGCTTTTTCAGAAGATCGAACTTTTCGAGCTGGAACACAGCCACGTCTTGATGGTCTCACCGTTTCCTGTCCCGATGCCTTGTTTGTTGCAGCTTACCTCCTTACCTCGAGATGTTACCCCTATTCGCGAAGAGGATACTCCAGAATGCTACCAACAAGGTATACTGATAGTGAATATGGTCAGAAAGATGCAATGAATAACAGATAGGTGCCACCGTCTACATCCTTAGTGGAAGCGTACGCTTGCGTTGAGAAATAATGTAGATGATACGCATACTGTTACTGTGGTACTGTCAAATTAAACAATGCGCAAACCTAGTATGAAAGGAATGGCAATGCATATTTGTTACTGTATGTCTTTTGTTACAAGAGATGGTAGTATGATTATTTTTAAACGAGATACAGTAATGCAGATAGAAATAAACGTCTACTGCTATATACTATTTTAATCAGAATATATGCGTATACTAACAAAGAACTGAAATGGTAATGGACATCTGTTACTATTACATATTTTGTTACTGTATGTGACAGAGTGAAGCATATGGTTGTGTTTTACCACATGGCAAAAATACATTAGCAAGTTTGTAATGTAATCTACGGTTACCGCATGTGATACAGTGTGTAGTAAGACATCTAGTTGTATATTTTACCATGTATTTTAATATAAGATGCATATAATGGTCTCTATTTGTTGCTATCTATATCTTTTGTTATAATATCGTACAGCATACAACCATGTGCTTTGTTATGTACTGCATCGTATATAGTAAAAAAGGAGTTGGATAACGACATTTTGTTACTATCTATGCCTTTTATTATTATACGTCGTGTAAGATAGTACTATGTGCTGCATATGCCCTGACTACACATAATGACGAAATATGTTGATAGTGGTAGCGGAGTGGCTGCCTATTTGATCAAATGTTCTCTTTTGGAACTGATCCGACCATCTAGACATAAGCGCTGATGGCGGTACTCCTTAACCTTCGGCTAACAGGCAACATTATAATGTACAGCATCAAGTAATGGAAGGTGTAAATACTAGAAAATATGTGCGACTATTTGCATAAAATTATTAGTTGAATGGTTCACAAGAATAGGGCTCAAGTCAACGGACCGATGATAAATTGTTTATTGAAATGCCGAGGTTTCAGCCCAGTGACGTAGGTCTTGCTCAGGGCAGAAAGACTGATTTTGATGGATAATCGCGCTTGTTTGCCTGAAGTAGTGGGAGTTCCTATAAAGAATTTACCATCTGTCTTTTCGCTTTTTTACAGCCATTGAATTGACTATTTCTTGCAACATATATTCATTATCTGCTCTTATTTGATCCTGTACATAACTGCATCCTTTGCCGTATATGTAAAATAACCACGTATAGTAGCAGGTGATAAAAATGGTTTTATGTATTTACTACTCTCTACCTGTTTTGCCATTACGTACGTGGGACAGTATAGAGTGCATTATGTGATCGCATACTGCATGTCATATGAGAGTAGCTATGATACGTACATGCAACCCGCTGGGCACCTTGCTTCTATATGTGGTACAATATTCGTTTAAATGCTTTCCATATTTATTGCATCTTATCTAGTAGCAAGATCTCTGTAGCAAATTGTGTACTACAATCCACAGTTTGATTCGTTTTACATACTTACGAAAGACCAAGGTTCGACTTTACCTTACTGGGTCGAATATCTTGGACCTGCGATGGTCGGTAGTAAAGATTCAAGCAGATATCATCAGTTGATATCGATGTGCTTCTTCAAGCGGTCTGAGAATATGTATGCGAATTAATGGTTACGTATTTTGCAGTTGTCACTGTAACATCTATGGTTAACATATTTTTAGTTAATGTACTTTTCACATTCTGAAAAGTAAATAATTTACTGTTAGGCAGACAGCGATGACAACGTTCAACAGCAGACGTATCCAATGAATCTGAACTTCGTTGCCGATGTGGTCGAAAAAGTGGCACCTGCCGTTGTTTATTTAGAAATCGTTGGAAAGTAAGTCGAAAGAGCTCGTATTGCGGTTGGTTTGTTTAAAGCAGTCTTGAAACTTAAGTCTTCCATTTGTCGGCAATCAAACGGTATCTAACGGTTCTGGGGTGATCGTTCGATCAGACGGCCTTATACTGACCAATGCCCACGTTGTAGGCAACGGAAGGCGAGGTGTGGAGGTCAAGCTGCAAGATGGGCGCTCGTTCCCTGGCGAAGTCTGCTTTATTGACCCGATATCCGATTTGGCGACTGTGAAGATAAAGGCGGTAATAAAACTGTTGTTCGGTATGCGTTTTCCTATGCCCTCATTTAGACTGGTCTTCCGGCGCTAAACCTGGGAACAAAGAGAAAGATCCGGCCCGGTGAATGGGTCATTGCTCTGGGCAGTCCCTTTTCGCTTACGAATACTGTCACCGTCGGCGTGATTTCAAACACTCATCGTAAGTTGGTCGACCTTGGTCAAAATTCGCCCATTGAGTACATCCAGACGGACGCTATGATAACTTTCGGAAACAGTGGTGGACCATTAGTGAATCTAGTGAGTAAATATATAATATGCAGATTACTGAGTAGTAAGGATTAAATGTTGCATGATGCGATACTACCTCTTTCTAGCTTTACGATCTTCGAAACGAAGAATTTTATATAAGCAAGTATTTTATTGATTCTGAATTCTGTCAAATCCATTGTTCCTAATCGTAATGTATAGACTGCTTTGTAACCATGAAAGAAATTCAAGTTTTCCAATGCCTCAAGTCGTTCCAGTCAGTTACGAACAACGTTAGCACTCAATATTTCACACAGCAATAACACTGAACACACTAGACAAAGCAGTGGCTTATAATAATCTTCATATGCAAATCAAAATCGAGACAAAACGATTTATATGCGCTTTGGGCAAACGATGACTCCTGGTTAAGAGATTTTTTTCGCAACTGTGTTTAGCTCGCTATGATGTTTAGCCAGCATGAGCAGCAGCATTCTCATTTAGCAAGATATGATTTAGGATTCGATAGAAAAAGGAATGTAAAGCTGATTCAGAGGAGACTGAATCCTATTCACATCTTAGTGAATGAGATCATTTCAGTTTGGTGCTCAAGAAATCCCATTTAAAGCCTTTGCATATATTTAGTAGATTTTCTTAACATAACAATGAACATGGGAAAATTGGAGCATTGAATAAATAGTTTGACTTTTAACATGAGATCTGACGGATTAAACTCCTAGGTATTAAATGTTTTTGACTAGCTAATTCCCTTGAGCAGAAAATTTGTCCCACTCTACCAGCAGCCGAAAAACAAGTAGCAAACCGTTGGCCTGCGAAAAAATATTAACATATTGTTATTAACATATCATCCTATCACCTTCGAGATTTATGACCATGCTCTCGAATCATATATATAACCACAGTAGTTCCTGTTCACCGAAGTTAGCTAAATCAGAGAAACAACATTCAAACTTGAACTTCAACTGAAGCAAGAATACAGAAACTGTCTATAACATGTTAGCAGATTCCTAATGTATAAAAATGTTTCGCGAAGAGGTTCTTCTCAGAATTTTTATTTTCATTTTCAGCAAAAAATGTACATTCTTAAACCGACTGTCAGTAAAGAGATAATGCAACCAGACTATGTTTTGCTTCTTTAAGATGTTAACTGCTAAAAAAGAACTGAAAATGTAGTGTAGTAACTGACTTTACCGAACTTATAATGTTGTCATCATTCTGGATTAACGTTTATGATTGTTACTTTATTATCGACTGCATTCATCTATTGAAATCGTATCGTTCAATTCGTTGTTTCTGAACTGTCATTACAGGATGGGGACATCATTGGAATCAATACAATGCAAGTGATGTCGGGAATCTCCTTCGCGGTCCCCGCGGACTACGCAAAACAGTTTCTGGAGAAAGTGGATAGCTTGGAAAAGTCGAAGGGTGGAACCGGATTTGTTAGCCGTGCCGTGTCAGTTTTGAAGATTTTAGGTACTTCCTGGTTCTCAAGGAAGCCGCATCATCTGAAGACTAAAAAGTTTGTTGGCCTGAACATGTTAACGTTGGACGAACATATCCTTCGTGACCTCAGGGCACGTGATGAAAATTTTAGTTCAATCAGCCACGGCGTCTTGGTTCATGGCGTAATCATCGATTCCCCCGCACACCAGTAAGGTTATAGTCATACTGTATTTAAAGTTTCGATTAATTTTTGGATGCTTCGTTTTGTTACTTATCTCTCGTTCTCGTTAATACTTTCGCAACTGCCCTAATTACAGCACTTCACCCATCCAGTCGCCGCATTTTACGGCGTATTGCACCATTCCATAGCTCCTTACCGCTTCAGCAGCCATGACGTCATTCTATTTGAGCAGCTACAGTGCTAGGTGCATCTTGCATAATTTTCCTGGCTCAAGCAGTACCTTGTTCATCAGCGGTGTTTGAACAGCCAGTTCACTTTAGTGTTTGCGTGAAATAGCCAAAAATTAAAACTATGAGTTTTAGTATAGTGGTTTAGCGGCGTCTAAATTATTGAAACCCTGATTATCAATCAGAAATTGTCTCTCGGCATCCAGGATCCAGCGGACAGGCCATACGCCCCAAAGTCTGATAGTTAAAAATTGTATTTTTTAGCACTGCGGCACCTGAACCATAATTTTTTCTTTTACCAAAATACGTAATATCGGCTTCTGAAACATCATAGCGTAAAATAGTTGATTGTTTTAGCCAATATGATGACGCAACTAAACTCTACAGATGAATGCTAATATTCCTTGGAGTTATGAACATGCAATTTAGCTCCCATAGAATCATCGTTAGACTAAATTTTCCCAAGTGTTTTGTTTGCTTATTTGCGTAGGCATTTCTATTCGTAGCTCAGTTAAGGTAAGTTAGCCTAAAACAGTAAATAAATGAAATCTAAAGAAACTGTTGCAGAAGTGGAATCGAACCAGGTGATATTATCATCGAAATCAACAACAAGACTGTCTATTCAACTCAGGACGTGCTGTCGAAATTAGGTTTGCAGTGTCAACGCCGTTTTTCCTTATTGCAAACCTTGTATTATTTTAGAATCCTCAGAGCAGCTTGTTTTCACCATTATCCGACGCAAACACACGCTGAAAATCAGTGTCTTTCCTGAAGTGGATTAATTTTTACTCATGCATTGTGTATCTACAATTCTTACATTTGAAGCTTTATCAGATACGGTAAATACAATAGGATTTCAATGTCACCATTTCTCCGCGTTATGAATTATGTTAATTGCACGCTTGAATCGAGGTCGTAAAGTGTTTCCCTCATATGGCAGAGGTACAGTTTCTAAGGACAACTTTAGGCGCTAATTTACAACTTTTTTTGTAGTTCCTAGACTTTTCACTTCTATCACTATCAGATTGCAACGTATGCCTGCATTTGTGTTGAGAATTCACGTCATATGCAGTTTCCAAAGGAAATGCCTCCGCTTTATGTTTATGGCGTTATTTTTTTCCTGAATATTTTGGGCAGATTTGCAATATCTGCACGTCAACTTCGAAAGATACTTTTATCGCTTCGTTTGTTTTTATTGACTGCTTTCTTAAGGCATTTGCTCCACTTGACAGATTCCGTATTGACAAAATGAGCAGTCACGCTGAATATACTGATAACTGTTTTACTGAATCGGGCGAAGTCCCTTGTGTGTTGGGATACCTGTTATGCTATATATAGTTAAGGAGTATTTCGTGTTTTAATACTGAGGCACACCCCTAATGCCGACAACGCGCTTCCACACGTTTTCACTCATCCTGGAAATTGTTCCTTCGGGTAACTTATGCGTCGTGCAAGCGAGCAAATGGTTGTTCGTCATGTATCGTTCAATAAACTGAAGTTTTCGCGCTTAGGTCTTTTAAGTAATACCTGACGATGGAACACATTTCCTACGTTGTCACGCCGTACTTCAAAATCAGAGGATCATTTTGCAATACAGTAAGAAGTTTTCTTATGTGATAGATATAGTATTGTCCCAACGTCACAAACGTTCTTGTGCATGAAGAATATTATTTGCATATAACAATGGTCGCTTTGTGGCTTATCACCCACATTGCAATCAATTACTCCTGAAGACTACATTGAGTGCCACACGAATGCATAAAATCGCTTGGTAATTAAGTTCTCGCTCGTGATTCAAAAAATTACAATAAGTCAGCATTTCTCCCAAAAATTCAAAGACCATAGCAATTTCTCATTGAAACTCGGTGTTTTCGTATGCATTAAAGTATGTTCTTTCTTAATATTTCCAGTAAATCTACGACGAGTGTGCATGTGATCATGCCTTATTCTTATCGTTTGTTTTGCTGTATTCGAGTTCTTTCTTCTAGGTATTTGCTCCACTCATAGACTCCTAGTGGTAAGCAATAATACAGGAATGGATTCACAGTGATAGTGCACCGAAAAATTTAAGTATCTTGAGTTAGTGGATGCATCAAAGATCTGTTTAGAATACATGATAGATGTAGGGTATATGAATTTCTTCTTTTACTGAAAATGTAAGTATACTAGATTATGAATCAAGGAAATTTCACCGACCAGCAGTTCGTCGAAGGGAAAATTCACCTACTCTACAATTGATCGCCGATGGTTTATTTATTAAAAACAATAAAACGTCAAAAAAACAATTTGTTTCATGCCATAAACTTGTCAATATTTCTATAAAATTTAAATCTGCTGGATTTGAATTAATTTGCCTCAAAATGATAAAAATGTATGTACCTCTAAATTTCCAATAAAACAATTCATTGGAATAATTTCAGAAAAATGCTTCTGAAGTTATTTACATGCATTACCTAATTAATGATTTATTTTATGTGCGACTACCTCTCAAAAACTAAAACATTACTGCTGTACTAATTTGCACCTGCTCTTGAAGATCTGAGCAATCGCTCTTATTTCCTACGAGAAGGTCTACCTTCATGGCCAATCACATATTTTTCAATTTGCAATGTTCTGATGCTCTCCTCACGCTGAATCGTTTCAATAAACCTCCAGATATTAGGGTGTTGTGCAGATATTTGCATTTCGAATCCACGATGACATCCCTCAATTGCATTACTTGTCTTCGGAAGACGGTGTCTTTCTGCTTCGTGAGAGTTTCACATTTTTAGGGAGAAGCGGAGCATTCGGTGTCCCTTGCGTCGTTGAGAACGTCCTATCCAGCAGTCCTCAAAAAAATCAGTCACGCTTTGTGCTTCTTCTGGCATGTTATCACCGCTACCGCTAAGAACCTCAAATGCATCTGCCACATTTTCTGTTTGGAAAAGACCAACGCAGACAACGGTCGCATTCTCATAGCAAATTCGACGTCGGTTTCGAACTTTCTTTGAAGATTTTCTGCCTGAATCGTTGGAATATACACTGCAAGGAACGCAAGAAACATTCTCGATGTCTAGTCCTTGGAAATTCTTGACGAATAGTACTGACTGCGGCAGGTTCGAATTCGGCTACATCTGTTTCAAGGAAGGCATCAGGTTGAACCTGTTACTTGTTGCAGAAACCCCTACCCCCAGTCCCAATATGAGGATCAAGCATAGTAATTCTTGTGCTCATTAACTAATCTTTCAAATATGCCATTTCTAAATAAATGCATTAGATAAAATTTATTTTTCTGTGAGTAGGTAATATTATGGTAAGTAATCTGCTCATTTTTCAACATAATCTTTCAAATATGTTATTTCTAAATATTACTGTATGATCATCATAGACAAATTATGGGCGATCGATTGTAAAATCAGCTAATTTTCCAGTCGGAAAATTTTTGTCAATGAACTTCCCCTCTGTGAATTGCAATCGGTGAACTTTCTGGATACCGTAAATTATTAAATATTCAGTTTTGGAATCAAATGCAAGAAAGTGATGTCTATTACAGCAGATGCACAAACAAACTGATCTCATCGCGAAAAATGTTCCGTAATAGAATCGCAATTTTTGTCCATAGACAATATGAATCTGATGTCACGAATTTTCAAGCACAAAGAATAATACTTTCGGATAAATAGCGGTCGTAAAGCTTCTTGCTTATAATGCAGTACAAGTTCGATAGGGATTCAATTTATCGTTTGAATGTTCACTTGTGAATTGTAATTTCCGTCGAAACCACACAGTCGAATAATCTCTGCTAGCGCATTTGTACTGTACTTCAACTGCCGACGATCATTTGCTAAGAAGTGTAGTGTGATTTATTTCTGGGTATGGTAAATGCGGTAGAGTTACGCTCTTGCAAACTCTCACTAAAAAGCATAATATTTTTTGTACATAACTATTGCTTAGGAAAGTTTCTCACTTGAAATGCAGCGGTTGGTTTGCTGAAGGAGATATCGGTAGGCAGGAAACGCATGTCTCTATGAAATAGAGTTTTCATTCCTGTATTTAATGATTTGTAGGATACGTAGTGTCGCAGGTTTTGAAAGACTTCTAAGATCGTGAACTTAAGCCCGTTATTGAATTGCGAAGTGAATTGCTTCGGAGTACTCGTCGTTCTGCAAACGACGCGGTGAAACAACATTTAACTGTGAAGTTCACATCAGTTGCATTTGAACTTGAAACCCACGCAAAAATTTCGGAATTCTACAGCATGTTCATTGGGAATGCACGCTCTTTATTTTCCGATTTTTTCTTCCATTTCGAACAGCCTTAGCGTCATGCCGTTAACCTATTACCTTAAGCAGATTTTTCATTTTCATTTTGCAGTTTACGCTTGACGATCCAACAATCTTAAAAATACAAACGGCCCTAAAACCATTGAAAGTTTACTTAGAAAGCAACATAACTGATTCTTCCAACTGTACACGATAATTAGCTTCAAATGATGGAACATTTGACAAACTGCTGAACTGAAGATGAAAGGGAAACTATTCTATGAACAAATCCCTACGCTTAGAAATAAATCAGCTATATGCAAAACAGGTGCATCTCAAACGATATTGGCAAGGAGTGTTAGGGTAAATTATACTAATTTTTGAAGTCCACAAACGAGTGTTCAAGTGACATAGATCCTTCTCTGTTGATGGCGAATGAAAGGAATCTCTAAATATATACTGCCGTCTTGTTTATTTCATATATAAAAAACTTTCACAAAAGTTTTATAAATAGTTACAATGTATTTCAATCCATCATTAAAAGAAACGGATTGTAGCAACATGATGATGTAGTTCGGGCTGATACTCGCACTCACTGTGTGCGCTCCTACACCTGCACAGAAGAAAAATGAAAGTGGTTGTGAAAGGAAAGCCGTAAATGTGATTTCTTTTCTCAAAGGATATGAAAAGTATTTCGTCTCGAAAAAAATAACATCGTCATTTCAAAACAAATTTTTCCGTGTTTCGTCATGCCAGTCATAGAATTAAAGCCTGTTAATTACAGTTTAAACCTCAAACTTATCGCTAAGAAAGGCCAGGATGGCAGAACATAAGTAGATTTTCTGCAAGAGTCTTTATATCAAATCGCCGAACTGTTGTTACAAGGCAAAATCAGTTGTAAGAAACGATTTAAACAGAAACTGCATAACGACTCTATGCAGGCTTATGGACAACTAAATAGCTTAAATGCAAATGGTATGCTCATCTGATATGCATTACGTCCTTTCCTACATCCATCGGATAGCGGTAAGTTTTCAAAGGGTGCATGATGTAGACATTTTAGATACAACTTTTAGGTTATTGCGAGTAACGCGGTTAGAACGCGTAAGCACATGTAGGCAGAACTGTGAAAAAGTTTTCCAATGAAAGAAATATGAATCGTCCTCTACTAAAGAACAGACACTGGAACTAGTAAGCATCCTTGGTATCTAGGATGAATTCATGTACACGGTTTAGAATAATAAATATACTTACATTCATCAGTACGTTCCGAACTCAGGCCACTGGATTAAGGAAAGAAGCTCCGCGAAAAAGAGGACTGATACAAAAATTTTCGAAAGAAAGTTCCGTTCAGCATTAGGTTATCAGATACAACCGAGATAACCCAAAGCCTTCTATTTGCAGATATTTTAACTGCTTAAATACTTTGAGCGTATTCTTGAATGCCGTTGGCATCGAATCACATTCAAGCCTAAAATAATTGCCAATATGTTCGTTTGCACACTTCACTTTTAACAAACGCCTCATTATGACAAAAGCGAACGTTGGGTAGAAAATTCTACTAACAGAATTATTGAACAACAGTCAAGTGATGCGTAGATTTGCAGAAATTAGTAAATCTAATATCTAGCCGTTATGTCCTCAATAATTCACCGGCTCGTTAACAATTTTACATCTAGCATTATTTGACATATCTAAAATTTTTGGATACCTTATAGTTTTGCGAGCGGACTAGATTAGCGTGTCCCATGACTATGCAATAAAAATTTTTATTTTATACGACTATTTTCAAATTTATGGACGCAGGAAATACCAAATTACTTTGAATTTGCAGCAGCTCCATCGGCGCACTACTAGTAGTTTTCGCACAAAGGTAACATATCAGCCTGCACAAAGGCAAGATGTTTATTCGCTGAATCAACAAGACTTTCCTTCAGCACACAGCAGCATCTCTGTAAAATATCTTCTTCATCTTCATCTCCCATCGCCGCTTCTCCTTTCGGGTCGTGGAGGCTGACGCGTCAGACAGAGCTTCCAACGTTACCGATCCCGTGCCAGAGTGTGAGCTTCGGCAAAAGACAACTTAAATCAGGAAGAGACTCCTTTCACATACTTGTATTTATCTCTTTAAAATATTATTTGTAATAAAGAATAATAATAATAGACTCAACTGGTTGACCTTGCGGCAAAATTATTTTACCGTCATTGGTTACTCCAAATCTCTGAAAATTATAAAATGCAGATTTGTATAATTTAGTACGTACAGAAAGTAGACTTGTAATGTCATCGAAATTAGAA
>UZAM01008092.1:9158-20286 GCA_900618415.1 Soboliphyme baturini
TTTCACAATCGCGTCGGCTAAAGCTGAAAACGATTACTGGAGCGAAATGTTTGTCCATGATCATCTTGACTATTTTAAAAACTGTCGAATCACCTTGAAAAAGACATACAAATAATTAACGATTTTAATAACAATGAAATGACTTTTGATAGTACCGCTTGTTGGGGCCTTCCTTCTGATGTTACCGCCGCTATCATCGGTGCTCTGCAAGATCGACACGGCGTTGTTGAATCGCTCTTCCAGGAATTCCCCTTGTTCGTTGACCACTAGATGAAGACCATCGCTACCAACCGGGTAGATATAATGTTGGAGTGGCACAACCCGATAATCGGTGTAGATCACGTGGCAAACTTGTTTATGCAGGAAGCTGATCCATTCTGCAAACTGGCATGCGTTTGGAATCGTCGCTGACAAAAACACAAAATGGACGCTGTCTGGCAGGAGGATGATCGATTCTTCCCACACCACGCCTCTTTCTAAAAAAGATAGCATGATTATTTTTTAGAAAAACTCATCACTATATCCGTTTGAATTCCGTGGTAGTCAAAAAAGTTTTAGAAAACCCCTAATAATGCTTCACCGTTGTGTAAATCATGTCGGATACCTTCAAACGATTGGTGGGTAATCTTAAAAATAACGGTAGCTTGTCTATCCTAGTTAAACCTACTCTCCCTCAGTTTTAACATAAGGACACTTATCTCGCATGTGAACAACACACTGCCATAAATTCAAAAACCGATTCAACCCATCACTGTATTAAGATGGTGCACACTCAAGCGATGAACGTATACCTGATAGCGAATGCATGGAAATTTTTCAAATACAGTTTAAAAGGTGTTTTACCAGAAGCATTTTGCTGATCTGCAAGTTGAATGACTCCAAATGGAGTTCAGCGTGTAGCTCGGCATCTGGATCGACTGTAAAGCTTACATTTTGCTTATCAGTACGCCTGTATGGATAGAAACATTGCCTCATATTGGACAGCGCAATCTCGACACATTATGGCCCAATAATAGCTAACTTCATTTTAAAGGCTTATCATGCAGCTGGTACATTAGTACTCTTCTCGGGCCTCCTTCACGCAAAGGTGCAAAAATTTCTACAGCGTTTCATTTCAAAATATTACCGTACTTCAGAAACTTGAAAGTTATGGCTCATACTATTCTGCTGTTTTCACCCTATCTGGAGAAGACAGTTCTGGAGGATGAGAAATGCGCTTAAAAGACAGCTCTTTCTAAATACAAACCTAAAAGTGAAGTACATAATCCAAATGACCATATACACTGAAAAATAGCAAAAGAAGCCAACAGCAGTTCGGTTCCTAGCAAGGACATTGGAAACTTCTGTGCAGCACTGACATAAAGCCATAAAAATGTAAAATAACTGTTGATTCAGCAGATATGAACGTGCAGGAAGTCGTTTCTCCATGCCCGAGACAAAACCATTCACTAGAAACATTTGCGGAACGTCATGCTCTCCATAAAATTCGCAACTAAACGACTTGTTACCTTATCTTCACCAGTTAATAAGAAAACTTTTGATTCCGTACGTAGAATCTGAACTCCATACCCATAAAATGCAAAGCAAAACACTAGTCCATAGCGCCATTACAGCATTTCGATAGTACGACTATTCGCAAAATTGGAATGACTTTAGTGCACTGTACATGAAAACTGACGAATAATGTAAAAGTAGTATGCACAACTTATAATTAGAACGTATCGAAAAAATGAACACGAAATGCTACCTGGGTCACGCATGTAGTGAATTTCATCGAAGACCACCCATCCAACTTCCCGCATCACCTCTGAACCACGGTAGAGCATGCTACGCAAAATCTAAACAGATGTGTTTAAAATATTAACGTTTAGTTAACGACGTGACGCTCTAAAGTTCGACAAAACATAAAATGATTGGAACACTTTTCTAAATAACAGATTTCAAAAAAACGTGAAATACTTCAAAACGTGAAGCGATCATTAAGTTCATGAATCGAAACAGATACACCACCTTTCGCACACTTTTGAGAACATCGAGAGAACGTGATGTGCGAAGTTTTACGTTCAGAAATATTCCCAAATATTTCAAGTGACACTGGAATGTATACATTAACCCTACACAAAAACTTGACGGTGAGCTAAGGCGAGTAATTTCTCAGATCCAGAGATGATTTGACAGGTTAGTTGGGACCATTCCTCGCTTTAATATTTGATCATTTTTTTGATCCCATCTTCAATTTCATCTTCTGTCTTGTATTTTTGGCAATTCCGGTTCATATTGGATGGCTGAGATTAGAACGATGTCAGCGGCATAGCTATTGCACGAGGAAGAGCTAGCGGTACTGAACAGGTCAGTTGAAAAACAACAGCGACAGGACGCAACACTGCAAAACGCGTAGACTGTCCTGAGTCATTTTCGATTAAGCCACTGGTGGCACTAGCTTGATGCAGATGGTTGATAATCGCACCTCGTGGCATGATGCTAAATGCCGGAGAGATGCATAAAAGACCTATGCACAATAGGTTGCGGCATCGAAAGTTGGACAACCACGCGTGAATGCACATAGCTACTTGACCTCCTTGCCCTACAGATGCTCAGAAGCAACCGTCGAATGGTGTCTCCAAAGCTCTGAGAAGTCACAGCGATCGAACGAGAATATTTCTTATTAGCTACCTTTACATAGTGGCTACTGGGTCGACGCTGGCAATTCGTCAGTACAGGAGTGGTAAATTACCTCCATGTAGGCAAACGTAGATGTCGAAGAAAATACCGCAAATGCGGAGCACCAAAGCTTTGGCCATCATACCAACAGCTCAACGCTTGGCTGGACAATTTTTTGATAGCATAGCAATAATGCATCACATCGGTTCCATTAAAAGTAGCTGGTAAATCTGTCACCATGGGGTCTTCGAATCGGTGTAACAGGGAAGAGCATCTGTGAAAGCGGGCCGTTTGAAGCGAAGAATGTTGTCATTAAAAGTTTTTCAGACTGCCAACTAACCAGCTGCGGGCTGCGCAACAATTCTTAACCACTGTAAGGACAATTTATTATACAGAGCTCTTTTGGGTTCTTCTGCCAATGTCAGTCATAAACTAAAGCTTATGGAGGTTTTGATTTTCTTGAGGAATTTTAGCTGCAAAAAATCTGCACAGAGTTAAGTCTCTGAAATAACAGGCCTTTTCATTTCAGGTTGCAGAAGTCTTTTAATTGCGGAGATGATCAAGAATTTGCGGCAAAAAGTACATCTTTCAACTGGCAGCTAATTTCGCATACTTAACTGATACAGAACCTTACTGTCTCCGGTTATTCTGGAAGACGGCATTAAAGCTCGACCTTCCGTGGCGACAAAAACAGCCTGCTTCTGTTGGATAAACACAACACGAGTGAATTTTCGGGGGCAATGACGCTGACAGCTTACTTAAAGTCTTTCTAATGAGGTGGATGACCCAATCGTCAGAGCCTGCAAGAAATGCATGCTGTTTAACTTCAAAATATGACAGCAAACATTTTCGTTACAACAGCGTCGATATGAGCCAGGAGACACGCCATTCAACCATATTCCACGGCCCCAACGATACAATAAACGCCGCGCTTACTGAAGTCACCAATACAAAGATCGGGAAGAAATGTAAATGTTCCAAAATACTGATGATAAAAAGCCAACGAACGAATGCAGCTCATTACAAACACCCGGAGGGAGGTCAACGCAGATATATAACAACGCCAAGCTCGAATAACCGGGTAAGTAAAGAAGAATGACATACCGTACAAAATATTACACGCTGTCAAAAAGAAATTTCAATAAAGTTGAACAGTGTGAACATGAGTAGCGACAAATGGTTAAACCAAATTAAAACTTTTGAAAACTCAAGTAAATGGGGTTATTAGGTAAAGCAGCGTCAGAAAATGCTTTTAACAGGTATCCTTCGAGAAATAAAAAAGCACCTATGCTAAAGACTCATAAAAATGCGTAAGAGTAAATGATAGACAAGAATACGTCAAAGGTTCGTTGAATTTTAGCAGCAATTCTAGCTTCAGCAAATCACACTAAAACTGGAATCCTACATTTTAGCGAATTAAATGAGAGCAGTAACTCGCGCAGTTTAGATCGATTAAACTCCTGAATAAAAACTGCATCACTAGAACCGGACTTCATACAATTCGCTATAAAAATTCTTAAGTTTAGCTGTAGTGCATGTTATTAATAAATCCGTTCCATGCGATAGCGCTAGCCACAGAGCTATCTGCTGACTTCAAATTTTACATTTTGGGGCAATTATCAACTATCGCGTACAAAACCGAGTCTTAAGAGCATTAATCGACTTTCGTTCAATTGGCTTTCAGCTGATATGTGAAAAAGCAATCAATATGAATCACGCCAACATGTGAATTCATACCGTTTGTAATGTTAAGTCCCTCTATCACCCTTAAGAAAATTCGATAGCTACCTGCACTCTGAATCATGTACGTTGGACCGTTCAGTTCTAACGGATTATGCATGAACAAATATTTAACCATCAATGAAATACAAAAACTAAGCTAACGTTACTCTTATCTGTTTCTGTATAAGTACCTCAGTAGTCATCACCAGACAGCTAGCAGTAGGGTTGATCGTTACGTCGCCAGTAATTAAACCCACATCTTGAAAATCTTCATACAACTCTCGATATTTCTGATTGCTTAATGCCTTTATCGGGGTAGTGTAGATAACGCGTTGCTTATCTCGCAGTGCCATAGCAATGGCATACCTGAAAAACATTTTTAATTAAAACCGATGCATGAAATATATAAACACTGTGCAAAATGTCAGCAAAGCAAACGAGTATTAATCCTTTATTTTATTAAAGGACGAAATTTAAAGACCCCATTCACTAGCAAACAATAAACTTCAATTCATGTATTAAAGCTTTCAAATCATCATATTATTTGTAGAAAAAATGTGCTTGGACTTTCTACAAACAACTGAATCGTTAGGAATCCATGTACACGAGATCAAATATAGAACGATATTTGTAGGAAAAAAGACATGAAAACATTTTATGCAGACAAGGAACATTTTTAGTTTGTGCATAGATAATGCACACATTCCTAACACAATTAAGCACTGATTCTGCCGGACTAGTTTAAATGCGATGACTGTTGGAGACAAAATAGCCAACGAAAGTACCACTGTAATAGAGGAGTGAAACACACTGATTTTAAAGACACGAACACTTATGCTGAAGAAGAGTTCAGAGTGCACAATTTCGTAACTCCATCTATCGTTTATAACATGTGTAATCCACAACTACTGATCCATCGCAACTCCAACAAGAAGCCATAACTTCAAACACCTCTCATAGCTCTATGCGTTTCTACCCAACCTCCGCAACTCGGCCCGTCACATACGAAGCAATTTCAAAGTACGATGGTACAGCCAGCAGGGTAGCGAACTTTGTCGAAGGGATGAGATGTCGATCTCCCTTACGATTCCATACCGACACTGTCCGTGACATCCTTCTTTTCATGAAGTCTACGGTTCGGCTGTTCGTCAATGCCATTAGTCTGGAATGTCTTCTTTTAAAGGTAATGTCTGCAATTACGCAGCAAGTAAAGATCTAGCATGTTTTCTTTCCCACAAAGTGAAACTCCTGTATCTGCTTCAGAAAGGCAAAAAGCAAGTGACCTCACCGGATCTTAAACCCAGGACTTTCAATTCTGAACCTGATGCTCTACAAACCGACTGAGCACCGACTCCATCCAATGTCAACTGTCGGCCGCGAACGGGCCAGTGCGGACGACCAGCATTGTGAAATAAAGTAGGTCTGACTCCTTGCTTTCATCAGTGAAACCAAAATCAGTTCGAAATCTTTGTCTAACGGAAATCGTTTAATGGCGTTAGACGCAAAAGTGGACTTAAAACAACTGGAAAAATCTAGCTGAGACAAATCTGCTTGCAACGAGAAATATGATTTTTACCGTAATAAGGCATGATACCTAAAATAAATTTGAACGACCGTTTAAAAGATAGGGAAGTTGGCTGTCTGACGCTCTAACTGCATCCATTGGTACTTCCTAAGTTCACACTGTGACACAAAGACCTAATGTCAATGATCAGATAGCAAATATCCAGAGTAGCTTGCCGGACACTAGCTACTCATTTCCAGACGTGAAAACACTGTCGCAATGAGCACTCTTCCTGCCCATACTCGAAGGCACTTCTCAAGGCCACCGCAAAATTTGATTCGATTACGGAGGACGCTGAATATTGCTACCTTGAAGAATCAGTCCTTGAAACGGGAAGATAGGCAAGCTGCCGTTACCAGAATTTTGACAATCTAAATGCACTGATAACATGCCTCTAGGAGATGCGATTAAAGAAGGATGAAATCACAAAATTATGTCTCTTGATGGCAAGGCATCTTTAGTGTTATTCGGATCGAAGGCTAAAGAAAGTATATGTGGTTGCGAAGTCACAATGCACTGGGAACCATGAAGGAACTGTAGAAGAACGGAGATGAATTAGCAACAAATTATGTTAGATAAAGGTCTCGAAATTGTTCAGAACAATGCGAATTATATCGGTCAATGCACCAGGAGTGCGCAGTAAGCAACTAAGCTTGATATTGCATCGTTGCAAAAAATCTAGTTATCACAAAAAATTATCAATGATTGTCAATCAGACACCGGAATAGCATTTGCATTCGATACTGATATACACTATTATTACACTGACTAGTCGCTAATGAAATTATTCCAGCACTTCAGAGAGAACATACTAGTCAATCTGTGGAAATAAAAGATGAAATAAGCATTTGAGTTAAGAAGAAACGCGTTGTGGCTGAAACGGAAGTATCATTCAAACATAACGATTATAGACGATCGTTTGCTTTAATCCAGTAATACAGAAGTAGAAATAATACTAGCCCATCTTTCGCTAGTTCTAAATGTACATCGTACTTGCTGATGGGGCTTCAATATTCTAAGCAATTCCGAGAACATTTTCAACTGAACTGATGAGCAGTTTCTCGTCAGTTATTCCCATGCCATTCTTCTAGAGAATTAAGGCTAATGAATTATGACTGCAGCATTAAAATACTATGAGGTTAAGAAATCAATCATTCTCTCAGAACAAAAGCTAAATGGCAAAGCAGTTATCCCAGATGAAGTCCACTTAGACCTGTTGAAACATGTGCATTGCAGGTGTTGTCGGATATCGTTCAAGAAGAGTAGTACCATGCAACGATTATTACGAATCTCTAGAAGGTACTGTTTATGACGTCCGGAAGTACAGAAGAATTAGTCTCTTGTGCTAAGCCGTTAAGGTCTTTGAAGAAGAAAGAATTATCGCCAGAGCGATTCAGCCTTACAGGAAAAATACTACCAGGAAAGAACATAGCGACTGTTTATCAAAACCTAATACTGCGTCTTTTATTGAAAACGCATAATCGATATTGAACACCATTATTCATCGCTTTCGTAGACTTTGAAGCAGCATTCGATTTTCAAGACCAAGGCACAACGTACCAGCTGTTAAGCGCAGGTGTGGCAGCAAAAGTGGGCAACATCTTGGAAACATCTACATCAGGCAAACGGCGATGGTTTCGATACGTTTAGCAGTTTCAGACAACTTTATGATTGATAACGGAGGACGGAATGGATCGTTATCAAGACTACTGCTGCGTCAATGCGACGATAAGAAAGCGGTTGTGAACTTTGGAGGAAAATGATATCTCATCAATTAGGATGCTGATTACATGTGGATTATGCAGAAGAACTTCAAAAGGCGTTGACGACTTCTGAAACAGTCAGCACCAGGTGCGGGTTGTGACTGAAGCCATTAAAATGCAAAGTACTTTTTTCACGGTATGCCCAAGAGAATGTCAATATAATTAACATTTACGGGGAAGATGTGTAGTATGTCACTGTGTCTTGCTACCTTGGATCGATGATCACTAGTGACGGAAGTTGTGAAGCAGATGTTCAAGAAAGAATTAGGAAGGCTCGATTTACATTTAACGTGCTGCAGCAAAATATATGAAAAACTACTGTCAGTACATGACAGTCAACTTCCGTGTATATCAGACAACTATTTGACCCAGCATCCACGTATGAAACAACATCATGAACCATTACCAAGAAAGAATTCAACACACTAGACGTGTGAACGCTCCAGATGGCTCAGAATACTTGGCAACAGATCAGATTACAAGATCATAAATGGAAAATGCAATAGGACGATATATAATACTAATAATGATTTTATTTGCCATAGCTGTACAACAGCATTGGCAGTTGTCAAATTAATCGATTTCATAGTTTAACCATAAGTTACAGGGACTGGCATCAACTTTCCCTTAAACAGAAAAACAGTCTCCGGCTAAATATTACAAAGGAATAACAGGCAGTTCAGCAACATCATTATTCGTGCTGCACCGAACCCATGCTGCAAAAGGTTGAAAGGCACGTAAAAAGTTCATGGTTGGGTAGTATTATTATCTTGACTACGAGGGAACAGAGTGCACTGATCGACTAACTGCGTGCAATTATATCAGACATAACAACGAAACAAAGCAACGGCAATTAATAACAAGAAGCAAGGGGGACATCGTAACCATCTGCGACATCCAACAAGTCAAGATCAAACGGTCAGGTAGCACAAGCCTTGGCTACTCTGCTATCCAAGTCACACTGTTAAACTTAATTAAGGAGGAAAATACAAAATCGATTATACATAATGCTCAGCCGCACGGATAAGAGAAAAAAGTGTACCAAGAAACTGCTTCAAAAAGAATCATCGGATTGACTTTAGTTTTACCCGGTGTCATCAAAAACTGAGATGCAGTGGAATTAGCAAACAAAGCTGCAGCTTACTTAACCTACTAACCCCTCACTGGGCGTTGAAGACATCTCTTGATTTAACATCGTCATATCTGACATGGAAGCCATTTAAAGTGTTTCGCTATGAAAGACAATTAAATTTCATTGTGTGATAAACAGATACCGCAGCAATTTTCTATTCGATTTTGTTCATCCATTGTCACCTATATGATCGCAGTATTCCTGCAGCATCAAAGGGACGCCTGCCACCATGATGTCAGCTTTGTGCCATATTAAGGCAGTTCAATGACTAGAGCATTTAACAAAGAATTTTGTTTTAATTAGATATTTATTTGAAAAAACCGTACTTTGCAACAGGGGAACCGGAACACATACCATTTGCTGTAAAGAATTACACACTATTTACTTCATGGCATTACAATGAAGCAAGCTACGCTAAATATATTAACACCATACTTACAAACTTCAGCAATGTAGTTTTTAACCTCAAATTCAGGAAATAAACCTGAAATTGACGATTCCAGCACTTACTATGAAGAGATATCGATATCCAGGAAGCGATGGCAACAAAGGGATGGCAGATTAGCTTATACGTATAACGGAATTCTGTCAGCAGAAAGAACAGAGACTAGAAATTCACCGAGTAAAGCCGAAGACAACTGCCTACATTAATTTTTGAAGAACAAAGAGTAAAATGTTTACACCATACTGTATACTAAATATAGAAAATGCAGAATTCTGTTTCTAGGTCAAAGAGAATGTCCAGAAGTTTCTGAATGAAACAAAATCTGGAAATGAGAATAAATGATACGGATTTATGCCAGTAGCTGTTCAGGCCTCTCAACAAGAGAAGATATTCATTATAATTTTCTTCGTTGGAAACAGCCTGACAGAGAAAACTGTACCATAACTGCCTTTATAAAAAAATATTATTTCAGGCAAATTTTACCTTAAAAAAATGACAAAATTATTTACAGAGCAACTGCAGTCTTGCCAGCAGAGGTGTGAGCTGATACCAAAACAGATTGATAGTTGTCAAGACACAAAATTGCTTCTTTCTGAAAGGCGTCCAGCGTAAACTTGAACGTTTTTGCCGGGGGTCCATTTGGTGTCTTCAGAGGTTCATAATTTACATCATCGGGAACGGTTACCTACGTGCAACAACAAGTGAATACTTCTTGCGACGAATGAGGATACGAAACATACCTCATGTTGACAAGCAATGCTTTCCACAACGTGGACTTTGATGCGAGGGAGTGACTCAAGTGTCCTAAAAAATTAAAACGTAAATAGCGTAACATAAACATCTGGAGATATTACGTGAAATCATCGTCATCTACACTTTCTACTTTCAGTTTCTTCACATCGGCTTCGACAGCAGACTCAACTTCCACTTCATCCAAAATTACCACATCGTCATCCTCTTCATCTGCTGGTCTTTTCGAAACCGCGCCCTTTGAAAGGCTTTGAATCAATGCCTCAGCCCTATTTAAAATCTTTAACAATAAATTACTTTCAAAAGCAACATTGATAAGTGTGTACTTAGCTCTGGCCTCAGCAAGTCTGCTCTCTTCCAACCGCTCCATAAACGTCACTTATACGCACTTTAAAATGAGCCTAACAATCCAGATCAACTCTCGTATAATTTGAGATCGCCGTGCTTTACATTCTAAAACAATGCAAAATTAGTTTGCAAAAAATATGAACGCTGAATCTCAACTTTAAAGACACTTTTGACTGATTAATTTTTTAACCTATTAAAGAGGTGGGAAAAAGTGTAATAACGGAAAAACTATTCTGTTATTGCGCAATCGCAAAAGGTAGTTATTTTTCAAAACAATAATATTCTGCAGAGGTTCTCTGTAAGCCCGTTGCTGAATTAATAGTCTATAATGAACCGTTTTTCATTATGAAATTTTATTTACCGTGCAATAACTTTTTATTGCCTGTTTAGACCGAGGCTTTTAATAGAAGTCCGCAAAACCTAATGCTTACCTTTTATTCATTTAATAACCAGGTCTCATACAAAGGAATCATCAGCATTCAATCATGTACGTGTGTCTGTAGGGGGTGGGCAACGAAAAAGAATCTGTACGCCAGCGCGACGCGAATTTCTCCCTTGCTGATACGACAAAACTGAGGGTTTTGTTATTTATGCAGGCACGTTCAATGAATCTTGTAGTGGTAAGCATGGGATGACACGATTTTAATCCCTTAAAGAAAATTCATGTAAATTAAGCGCATTCTGAACAGAGATCCAGGCCGAAAGACCAGGAACCTACTGTGTAAATTACTTCTCAAATTAAT